>QRFJ01001474.1:148367-231210 GCA_006176705.1 Cocos nucifera | reverse complement strand
TAGCCTATTGACGATTGTGCTATTATGTATTTATAAATAATTTATTATTGAATAAACTAATATTTTGGCATTTTCATCATAAAGTCTACATCTTCTAATGAACTTCTTTACTATGATAAAGTCCTTAGGACTATTTAGTTTCGATAAAGAAAGAATTTATCAATTAGTCCTCAAACTGTTCACGATCAAATGATACATTGTTAATCAAGATGGCAATATTTATCGAGTATAGATTGCTATATACCATATAGGTTGGTTGTCCTCTTAACCAACGAGTATGGAGATACTAGTATGGCATACAGGTAAGATATGTAAGGTTTGGTATACAGGATAGAAGCACATATTTTAAATTAAAATTAAGAAATCATAAAACCAAATTCAAAACCTAGGACCACCTTATTAGAATTTAAATCATATAATATGCATTTATAACATAAATGAAGGTATTGAAACATACCTCTGATCGCTAAATCCTAACTTGTCTCTGATCGTCGGAAGCAGTCCGTCAAGGATTCCACCAGATGCCCACGTGTTCACCCTCCAACATTGATCCACACGAGGACTTGATCAAGACACCAGCATCTCTAATTATTTTAATTAAAATTCTTATGATAAGAATTTTAATTATTTGGGCAGAACCTTCCCTAGCCTTTGCTGTCATCCTTCTGGCCTACTCTTTATTATCTTTCTTTTCTTCTTGTCTTTCTTTACAATTTTTCTAAGCACTTCTCCAAAAGCAGACCTTTTGTCCTTAATTAGGACTTGTCTTAATAAGGGAAGAAAGAAAGAAATTGGATAACTAGGGAGAGTGGTAAGAAAAAAAGAAGAGTTTCTGAATTGCTTGGACTCCCGGAGCGCACCCCTATTTATAATGTACGTAGGGATGCCTCCAAAAATTTCTCATGCCCATTTCTTATTCACATCTCATGCCCATTCAAAAATATCATGCCCCATTAGAAAAAAATGCTACATGAAATTCAAAGAATTAATATGAAGAGGTGCCTTGCAACAGAAGGACCCTTCGTATAATTCTACGTAACTTTCTTCCGAAGGGTCGCAATACTTTCATATTGGCACCATTAATTTCTACCATTCATCGGCATCAAATGCTGATCCAAAGGTCTAAAAGGATGGTGCCAAATTAGAAGATGGCATGAAAAACTTGGGTGTGGAAAAGTCAAAGCTTCAAGGTGTTTGACTTGGTCGAAGAGATGCCTAGAAGGGAGAGAACGGCAAGGACTCCTTAGTTATCCAAATACTAGTTAACCAACAAAGAGATTCATTAGCAGAAGGACTCTTCTATGCCCTCTCTTCATCTGAAATTCATGTAACATATTTTATGTGAAATAAACAAAGGTAGATGATGTCAAAAACACTTCCATGCGCTACATGTCCCAAGCGCATAAATCAAAATCTCATGTGCCAATAGAGCGAGTCTCTAGCATGTGGATTACTGTTATATGATGCCTAGACCTTGGTCATCAAGCCAAAGGTCAACCTAATTGGTTAGCCAAATTTGATTGACTCAAATTGGATTTAATTAGCCTAAATCGGAATCGATTCGAATCTAGGTGCTAGGGTTTGCAATATGTGCTAGCATATTCAACCTACAAACATGATCTAATCTAATTAGACCCTTGATCAATCCTCTTCGTATATGATCCATTGGGTTCCACATCTAACCAGTAGTGGATCTGGATGTAATTTGACCTAATTTGGTTAGAACTCAACCAAACCGATTTAGGTCAAAACTTGCTAACCCAATTTGATCAATTAGAATACTTTCTAATTAATAATCAAATTAAACTCTTTAATTTGATCAAATCCACAAGATAAGATTGACCTCTAGCAACATATCATGTCTATCCAAAAGATATGAAATTTTGATAAAAATATCAAAGATATGAAATTTTGATAAAAATATCAAAAATATCCATCAGTGGAAAGTTACCATGCAACAGGATCCTTTGTTGGAAATTATGTCCCAAAGCTAATCGTCAGCCTATTGATGGTTGAGATATTATAATTAATTTATTAATTAATAAAAATATTTTGGCATCTTTTTCATCACATGTTTACATCTTCTAATGAACTCCATTATTGTGATGAAGTCCTTAGGACTATTTGGTTTTGATAGAGAGAGGATTTATCGATTAGTCCTTAAATTTGTTCATGACCAAATGATAGGCTGTTAATTAGGACGACAGTGTCTATCGAGCATAGATCGCTATATACCATATAGATTGGTTATCCTCTTAACCAAGAAGTATGGAGACACTGGTATGTCATATAGGTGAGATGTATGGATACATCGTCGATGAACATGACCAACTCCAGAGCACTCTGCTATTGAGAATGTCTCTGATGGAATATAGGTATAAGTATCCCTTAGACCTAAGATCACCTCAGTGACTTGCAAGCAACTCACTGACCTTTGGTACTAGACTAACTGAATTTCTAGTTTAGCAATGGAAGGCTTCTAGGCACAATCAAGTACTTGCGAAGTCGAAGTGTGATCAAGATGGAATTGACCACTCTAATGAAGGAACCAGATCTAGGGTTTCATAGGTAGATCTTAAAACCATTTCAAGATCTTGCAGCGAAAGACTTAAATAAATCTAAAATTTATTTAAATAATCATATAAACACCTAGATCTCAGATCTATTATATGACTAAGGGATGATACTAAATCAAAAATTAAAATCAAATAAGAAAGAAAAAGGTTGTCAAATCAACCAAGATCTACACTACATCAATGCAAGCATAAGTTTATAGATCAGATCAAATACCCGAGCAAGTTTAGATGTTCTAACTTGCTGATCCTAGCTTGAGGATGAAGGAGTCGCACACACGTCCGGTCTCTAGGAGTCATCCGCACGAGCCAATGATCTCTGATCTAAAATCCGATTTAGAAAATCAGCACAGCATGCTAGTACTGTGCTGATTCTTCTTCGACGGTCGATCCAATGCTCTCTTCTTCAAAAGTTAGACTCTTCCAAAATATGAGAAGGAAGATGAGAGTTTGCTGATTTGAGACTCTCTTAAAAAAAATAAAAATAAAGGAGGAGAGATTGAAAATAAAATAGCTCTAGAAGAAGACCCTCTTCTTCTTCTCTTTTCCCTCACCTAGACACCTAGTTTGGTGCCTATGGAACCCTCAAGCCCAAGGACCCTCTTCCTCTAATTTTTGCACACCCCAAATCTTTCCCAAGGCACTGTATTCTATAAAAAAAATAGAATAAAATTCATCCAATAAATAGGAAAAAAGAAGAGTCCAAGTTAGGTCAAATTCCTAGACTAGGAATATCCAAACATGGAAAGTTGTTGGGGCGTCCAACTCTTGGGCGCTTCCTCCATAATTTTTGTCATGGACTAGTAAGGGACACAAAAGAAGGAGATTATTTTTATGGAATAAGAGAAAAAATAATTAAAAGAAGTGGCGGCACTCATGGGAAGATGTTTTGATCAACAAGGATTTTATCTCATAGAATCCTAAGCAAAACCAATTCCACCTTTGACTTGGTCTTCTACCTAACTTTCAAATATGACTTGGAGGGAGAGAGGGAGTGTGAAAATTAGGAAGAAAGGAATTTTCTATAAAAAATATCTAAAATAGGTATGGGGGTGTTGGACCAAGGTGGTGCAAGGAGAATAGGGAGTCCTAGTCAAACCTAGGACTCCTATAGGCTAATGATTGGCTTTGGGATATAATCTTCAACAACTCCCACTTATTCTAAAGCCACTCAGTATAGTATCTAATACTTATTTTTGACTTGTGATTATCGAACTCCTTTACCGCCAGAGCTTTAGTGAAGGGATCGGCCAGGTTCTTCTTTCCAACGATCTTCTGAAAGTTGACGTCACCTCAATCCACGATCTTCCAGACCAGGTTGTTACAGCGTAGTATGTACTTAATTCACTGATGTGCCTTTGGTTCCTTCACCTGAGCAATAGCATCAGTGCTGTTGCAATAGAGCAAAACCAGAACATCAAAAGAGGGTGCTACTCTGAGCTTGGTGATAAACTTTCTTAGTCACATAGCTTTTTTCACGGCATCAGATGCTATGATGTACTCCACCTCACAAATAGAGTCTGCCATAGTATGCTACTTGAAACTCTTCTAATAGGTGGCTCCACCATTTAAGATAAAGATATAACCTGACATGCTTCTACTTCATCATGATCAGATTTAAAGCAAGAGTCTATAAACCCTACTAGTTTCAAATCTGACTCACCATAGATCAACCACTAGTCTTTAGTATTTCTCAAATACTTAAGGATAGTTTTCACCACCTTTCAGTGGTTCTCTCCTGGATCAGATTGGTATCTACTCACTACATCTAGTGAGTATACCATATCTGATCTCATACATGTCGTGGCATACATGATAGATCCCACTGTCGAAGCATATAGTGAAGAAAAAATCCTATTTCTCGGGTCAGATTTGTTCAGATCTGATTTGATCAAGAAAAATATTTTAAAAAAAAAATTCTTAGATCCAAATCAAATATGAGACTCTTCAGATCTAATTATATCGATCTGATAAAATAAAAATAAAATAAATTAAATCTAATTTAATTATACCTTGTTATGGGTAATCCTATTACCTTGTGATGATTACGATGTTTGCCTGAGGTTCTGGATGTAGCCACGCAAGTGCATCTGGCCTCTACCGGTATCCACTCAGGAATCTGAAGATCTTCTCCTTCTCAATCTATCCTCCAAAAATTAGATCTAGATCTGATCTTGAAGGTCTTCAAAAACTCTTTTGAAGATCAATGTTGTCTCTTGCAGCAGTGCTGCCTTCTTCCTTTCCTTATCGCCTTTCTCTTGCTTGGATCGCACCAAACTCGAGCCCAAAGCTTCTTGGGCATGGAGAGGAGAGAGAGGATCTAAAGGTGGCATGGAGAGGGAGAGAGAGAAGCCTTATGGCATGGGCAAAGGATAGAGAATCTAAATCCTAGGCGCAGACAGGGTTTATATAGATCCTACTGCGCCATGTAGTGCCACATCATCCCGGTCAATCATGGCTCTTTGTACAATTAGATCTAAATCTGATTGGTGGGATGACATCATTGGATCCAATCAGATTAGAGTCCCTCACAAACTCTCCTTAGGTGGTGACAAGACTAGTCAAAGAAGGACTCTTTGGTGCACCTTAGTTGAAGCAATAAGCAACTAGAGTCCCATCTATATGGGACTCCAATCCTTATCCACTTTGGGTGCACACCTCCCTAGGCGTGCACCCCTTGCCTTTCTACTTTTTAGTAGGGGGACAAGGATCAAAGCTATCTCTCTATGGGTGCATGACACATGGGACAGATGTCTAAGTGTCAAAGGTCAACATTTGACCAAAGTCCAAAGGACAAGATTTAGCAGGTGAACAGAAAATGGCAGGTGTTGTCTCAAATTTATCTCATAAATTAAGACAACCCTTTTCTAACCTAGACAAGCTCCAATCAGACCAAGTAAAGGTTCCTGAGTGAGCCAAATATATTTGGCTCAGTCGAGACAACTTTTAATGATTGTTAAAAGGAGAACGTTAGGCTCAATCGATGTGCTAGCATGATTTTCCTTGAACCTAATTGAATCTTATTCAAATCAATTGAACTGGGTTAGTCCAATTGATGATATCCAGATCAAACCCTTGTTTGTGTGATCCAGTTAGGTTCAGTTCTGTATGGTAATGGGATATGTCATGATCTCTATCATCGACATCATCGAAACTCCTTTCGATGGATCAGAACTTTTCTGATTCAGACAACTAGAATGATCGATCATCTAAATCATTCTAATTGCTCCCAAAATCCACCAGTGACACCTAGCAGCATATGGTGGCAACCCATCAGAACTGAAAATGAACCTCTCGGTGTAGCTACCTGTGTGATTAAGTTCTTCTATCTTGAGCCCCGATCAGATTAGGGTTAAGGTGAATCTCGTCAAACCCTAATTTCCGTCATATGAATTAATCATTCGATTCAAGTCCAATGTGAAAACCTAATAGAAACTCTTTCTATTATTTCACTCTACCATGGCCATGGGCTTATGGACTTGATTCTCATGATCATCATAGGGCTGCTCCTCATCTACCGAGGTAGATAGATCCCTATCTTGGTGCAATCCAATTCCTACAATGAACATGCTATAGCCAACATACACCTCAGGATTTTCGAATGGCTAGGAGACCGAGTTATGGTGTAGTCAAACTATAACACCCTCAAGGTGAACTGCCGATGCACCTCAGGTCAAAGAATCAGACACACCATACTGTAGCTTCGAGTCAGTCATTGACGAGAAGGTAGACTTCCTAATGACTACTCGAGGTGGTCACGCTCAGTGCCCTCGTTCTCTAACGAGTACCTATACTCTCGCTCCGATGTCTCTACACCATAGACTCAAGACTCATCTACTTAAAGAAGCGATTGTACACCAACCTTTCGGATCAATCACCATCCTCATGATGATCCTATGGTCGGAAGCATTTTATGAGTTAATAATGAAAATTCATGTCTTAAATTTTCAACTCTTGAAAATATGAACTATCATTACCATTAACTCAAGGGATGTATCACAGACACTTTCAAATATACACTATGTGATAGAAAATAATTCATTTTATTATTTATAGTCAAAATTATAATTTTGCCCCTTAGAAGTGTATTACAAGTGTCAGCCAATCTGGCTTCTAGGGCACACATATCTAACAAACTCCCACTTGACCTAAAGCCAATTGGCTACAAATCTAAGTCCCATCTTCTCAAGGTGGGCTTTGATCTTCTGCTGGCCCAACGGCTTTGTGAGTGAATCTGCCACATTATTTGTGGAGTTGACTCTCTTGACCTCGACATAACCCTTCTCGAGGTAATCATGGATGAGGTGGTATCACCGCTCGATGTGCTTGAATTTTTGGTGAGACCTCGGCTCCTTAGCAAGGGCTATGGCACCATTGTTGTCGCAGTATAGAGGAATGGCATCTGATGGCATCACTCCAATTTTTGCGGTGAATTTCTTTTACCGGAATGCCTCTTTCGTAGCTTCTGGTGCAGCTATGTATTCTGCTTTCATGATGGAATCTGCTATCACTGTCTGCTTGAAACTTTTTCAACTGACAGCACCACCATTACATACAAACAGACTCCTAGATGTCGACTTTCGATCATCTATATCGGACATAAAATTCGAGTCTGTATACCCCTGGACTTGGAGTTCTCCATTACCAAAAACCAACAACATATCCTTAGTTCTTCTTAAGTACTTAAGGATACATTTCATAGAAGTCCAGTGTTCTTCACCTGGATTTGACTGATATCTGCTTCGTGACACTCACAGCATGGGCTATATCAGGTCGTGTACATAACATGGCATACATGAGGCTCCCTATTGCTGAAGCATAAGGGATCTTGCTCATGCGTTCTATTCTCCTCAGGTGTGCTAGGGCACATCTTCTTGGAAGAGATGAATGCCATGTCTGAAGGAGTACCAAATCCCCTCTTAGAGTTTTCCATGCTAAACCTCTTTAGTACTTCCTCTATGTACATCTTCTGTGAAAGTCCTAGCATCCTATTCGGTCTATCTCTATAGACCTTAATTCCTAGAATAAAGGATGCTTCACCTAGGATCTTTCATGGAGAATTCTTTAGATAACCATATTTTAACTATGGTCAACATGGGAATATCATTTCCAATAAGGAGGATATCATCCACGTACAAGTACGAGGAAAGACAATAGCGCTCCCACTGATCCTTTTTGAAAGACACATGGTTCCTCCTCATTTTTGATGAAACCAAAATAATTTGATCACATCATTAAAACAAGTATTCCAGCTCCGAGATGCTTGCTTAAGTCCATATATGGACCTTTGCAGCTTGCATTACCTTTGTGATCAGCATCACTGGATGTGAAACCTAGCGGCTGTTTCATATAGATATCTTCCTCAAGGTATCCATTTAAGAATGCCATTTTCATGTCATTTGCCATATTTCATAATCAAAATAGGCTGTAACAACAAGCAATATATGGATGGACTTTAGCATAGCTACTGATGAAAAGATATCCTAATAGTCAATGTCTTCACGCTGACTATACCCTTTTGCCACTAATCTAGCTTTGAATGTCTCCATATTTTCATCTGCACCAATCTTTTTCTTTAGATCCATTTACACCCAATAGGTACTATACCTTCTGATGGATCTACCAAGGTCCAGACTTGGTTTTAGTGCATTGAGTCAATTTCTATCTTCATTGCCTCCCATTTCTCGGAGTCGATATCTGATATCACCTCATCATAGATTTTGGGATCATCACCATGAACCCTATTACCTACGAGGAACATTTCCTCTACTTTCTCTGAGATAGTACCTAAGTACCTCTCAAGAGGATGGGAAATTCTTTTTGATCTATGAGATAGAGGAGGTAGTGATTGTATTGGCTCAACCTGATTTGGTTCCACAGGGTCCTTAGCTTGTTGCTCTTATGAGACTTTCTCCTCGAGCTTGATCTGCTTTCCAATGCGACTATCTTGAATAAACTATTTTTTAAGAAAGATGGCATGCCGACTCACAATCACATTATGATCTTCTGGAATGTAGAAATAATATCCTAATGACTCTTTAGGATATCCTATAAATCGACCTCTAAAGGACCTAAAATCTAACTTGTCCGCTTGTTGTCTTTTGACATGAGCCGAACTACCACAAATTCTGAGATGACTCGGACTTGGTTTCTTACCATGCCATATCTCATATGATGTGGTAGGAATGGTTTTAGAGAGAATCCTATTTAGTAAATATATAGTAGTTAATAGAATATGTCTCCAAAAAAAATCAGGAAAGTCTGTGAAGCTCATCATGGATCGGACCATATCTAATAGGGTCTGGTTCCTCCATTCTAAAACCTTGTTGAGTTGAGGTATTCCAGGTGGAGTCTACTGAGAGATTGTGCCATTTTGCTTGAGATAGTCAAGAAATTTTGACTAAGATATTCACCTCCTCAATCCGATCGAAGAATCTTAATAAATTTTTTAGTTTGCTTTTCTACTTTATATCTCAATTTTTTGAACTTTTCAAAAGCTTCAGGCTTGTGTCTCATAAGATACACGTACCCATACTGAGATAAATCATCGGTAAAGGTTATGAAGTAGACAAAGTTGCCTCTAGCCAGTACATCAAATGGGCCGCACACATCAGTACGTACTAGGGCAAGTAGATCTATGGCCCTTTTCCCATATCCCACAAAAGAAAGTTTAGTCATTTTGCCATGAAGACATGATTCATAAATTGGATATGACTCCAAAGTCAACGGACTCAATAGCCCAATTTTTTTTAATTTGTTAACCCTATCTTCTGCTATATAACCTAGCCTTAGGTGCCATAGATACCTATCATTTGGACTATACCTGGGTCGTTTTGATCTTATGGCATTCACATTTTGCTCAATACTAAAGATAGATACATCAATATGTAACTGATAGACATCGTTAATAAAAAAACCACTTACAATTTTATTTCTTTCATAAAGAATATTATAATGGTCCTTAAGAAAACTAATTACATAGCCTTCTTATGCTAAACATGAAATAGAAATCAAATTCCTGCTTGTAGCAGGTACATAATAATAATCCCTAAGTACTAAATCTAAGCTAGATGGTAGTCAAAGATGGTAGGTTCCCATGGCCACAACAGCAACTCTTGCTCCATTTCCGATGCATAAGATCATCTCACCATCCCTCAGCCTCCTGCTATCCTTAAGATCCTGCATGAAAGTGCACAAATGAGCACTAGAACCAGAGTTAAGTACCCAACTGGATGCAGAAGAAATCATAAGGTTAGATTCAATAATGAGCATACCTCCAGAAGGACATGTCTCCTTCTTATTCTCCAGGGTGGCCAGGTATATAGGATAGTTTCACTTTCAGTGGCCGTCAATATTACAATGAAAATACTTTTCTTTGTCAACAGCCTTCTTCTTCAGCTCTGCCTTCTTTTTCTTTCCACGTTCCATCTTCTGCCTTTTCACAAACTTCTTCTTCTTTCCAAAGGACTTTCTCTTGGAATAAATCCATTCTATAGCAAGTACTGAGCCTTTAGAACCTTTCATAGAAAGTTCAGCAGTAACCAACATGTTCATAAGCTCGGCTAGAGTACTCTGAAGTTTATGTATATGGTAGTTCATGATGAACTGCCCATACACATCAATCAAGGATTGTAGAATTATATCATTATGTAGATCCTGTTCTAACTTCACTTTGAACTTCTCAAGCTCTTCCAAGCCCTTGATCATCATCAGACAATGATCTTGGACTGACTGTCCATCATGCATTTTAGCCTTAAATAGTCATTTAGTGATCTGATATTTGGCTGCGCATCTCTGTTCACCAAACAACTCTTGTAGGTGGCCAACATTTGGTGGGCAGTCTTGATATCCTCATATTGGTGCTGAAGCTCATCAGACATCGAGCCCAACAAGTAGTATCTGATCTTGTTATCTTCATCCATCCATTTATCAGGAGATGCTCTCTATTCAGTGGATGGATGGACTGGTAAGATAGGGGATCCTGGTCCAATACATGAGTTAACTTCTCGAAACCCAAAATGATTTTGAAGTTCTGGAGCCAATCCTTGTAATTGGGTCCAGTCAATCTATTGGTGTCCAGGATACGGGCTAGTGGGTTGGATGCAGACATTTTTCTTTTCCTATAGAGAGTCAAAGTTTCTAATTAGATTTTGTAATTAAGACTTGAATAATTTGTTTAGGAGTTTGATTTTTAAATAAATTAGCTCCCACTATTTTCTTAGATCCCTACACTTCCTCTGTAGAGATGCAAAAATCTTCATGATTAATGATTTCTAGTGGGTGGTGCAGTCCCACCAACTGACTCATCATCTCACCTAACAGTTATTGATGATGGGTTAGCCAATGAGTGAACAACACTTATCCAATGATTCTCTAATCATGGTGCACCCAAGCTTGATCTCTAATTCATGAATCTCACCGTGCTTAGAATATTGATCCATTCCTTAGTTAAGTCAGACCAACCATTTGCATAGATTGGAATCCTACTTGGATTTCTCACCATATCTAGAATATTGAGCCCAATCCATCCTCCAGTTTGTAGCATCTAATGTCTAATATATATGGTTGCATCTTTTTGATGCAACTAAACCACTATGACTAGTCGAGAACAATCAATCTCGGAAAGGTTCCGCACATCTACAATAGTGGAAGACCTTAGACTTAATCTTTTCTTAGGAAGATTTGATTTAGGTCTCTTTAAACTTGACTTGATATAGTCATAACCATTATGACTAACCTAGTGGTATGGGTTAGCTCGAATTATTAGCCACCTTAGATTAGGACTGAGCCGATAAATATGGCTAGGTAAGTGAGATCGATGGAAGGGATATGCCATTAACTCGATAAGAATGCATTCGAGTTAAGTAGCTTTCAATTAAAAACCAATAGATCGTATCTACCAAACTTACCTTAGACACCAAATTATTGAGCCAGAACAAATTGGGTTAGCCTACAATCCAGACTCTAACCACTGAGCTTGATTAGGTCTTAACTTGATCGATCACTCATGTGACTCAACCTTGACCCAGACTTAATCCTATTAGGTTGGTCAATTTAAGCACTCTTGATCCCATCTAATCGACTCTTGATTCGGTTTGATCAACCGCTAGACCGAATTGAGCTACCCAAGCCCGAACCCAATTTTATGAATATATCTTAGATCTAAAAATTCTCAATTTTAGACCCAACATATTTCATAATCTTAATTCTTAATTAAGTTTAGGGTTTATAAATAAAATACATAAATAAAATTCTAGGATTTCAGGATCTAGGATTTTGCAGAAAATAAGTTTTTGATTTTTGATTAAGGTTGAACACACAGCACCCCTACACATCATAAGAACACCCCATCGAATGAAAGGAGATGGCATTTAAACCTTACTTCGTTCTTATGACCAGACGGTCAAGGAGAATGCCTTAATCAAAAATATGATGAATCTACAAAACTAGTTAGATCTACATATATATTACATATATAAAATTGATCTAACTTAAAAACATATTTTGCATACATCTCATGTATCATATCATGCATGTTTTTAGATCTAAATTATCTCATAAACATCTAAAAAAAAATTAAATTTATTCATATTAAATTAAATTTATTTAAGACAACTTTGTAGAACTATTCTATAACTAGTCTAAACATGCATCTATCATATCTCATATGAAAAAATTAAATAAATTTATTTTATATTTTTTAGATCTAATTATAATATTTATAATATCAAAAAATAGTAAATAAATAGATCTAAAATTATAATTAATTAAATTAAAATTATGATCATCCAAGACTACACATAGAACAGTTCTATTCCTAGTCAAGTCATGCATCTCATACATCTTAGATCTAGATTATTTAATTTTCTTAATTTTTGATTTTAGATCTAATCACATCTAATATGATATCTGAAATCATCTAATTATTAGATTAAAATTAGATCTAAATAATTATAGAACCTGGCTCTGATACTAGTTGAAGGGAAAATTCTATTTTCTGGGTCAAGTTTGTTCAGATCTAGTTTAATCAAGAGAAATATTTCAAAAATTTTTCTCTTAGATACAAATTAGATCTGAAACTTTTCAAATATGATTATATTGATCTAATAAAATAAAAGTAAATTAAATTAAATCTAATTTAATTATACCTTGTTATAGGTAATCCTATTACCCTGTGATGATCTCGATGTTTGCCTGAGGTTCTGGATGTAGCCATGCAAGCTCCTGACCTCTACCAATATCCACTCGATAGGATCTGGAGATCTTCTCCTTCTTAATCTGTATTCCAAAGATCAGATCTAGATCTGATCTTGAAGGTCTTCAAAATAGCTTTTCAAGATTGGGTGTTGTCTCTTGCAGCAGTGCTGCCTTCTTCTCTCTTGTCGCCTTTCTCTTGCTTGGATCACACCAAACTCGAGCCCAAAGCTTTTTGGGCATGGAGAGGAGAGTGAGAATCTGAAGATCGCATGGAGAGGGAGGGAGAGAAGCCTTGTGGCATGGGCAAAGGATAGAGAATCTAAATCCTAGGCGCAGATAGGGTTTATATAGACCCTACTGCGCCATGTAGTGCTACATCATCCCGACCAATCATGGCACTTTGTGCAATCAGATCTAAATCTGATTGATGGGATGACATTATCTGATCTAATCAGATTAGAGTCCCTCACAAATCTCCTTAGGTGGCACCAAGACTGGTCAAAGAAGACTCTTTGGTGCCACAGTACGAAGCAATAAGCAATTGGAGTCCCATCTATATGGGACTCCAATCCTTATCTACTTCAGGCGCATGCCTCCCTAGGCATGCACCCCTTGCCTTTCTACTATTTAGTGGGAGGATAAGGATCAAAGCTCTCTCCTATGGGTGCATGACACATGGGCAAATATCTAAGTGTCAAAGATCAAGATTTGACCAAAGTCTAAAGACAAGATTTAGCAGTTGATGGAAAATGGCAAATATTATCTCAAATTTATCTCCTAAATTAAGACAATCCTTTTCTGACCTAGCCAAGCTCCAGTCAGAATAAGTAAAGCTTCCTAAGTGAGCCCAAACATATTTGGCTTAGTCGAGACAACTTTTAATGATTTTTGAAGGAGAATATCAGGCTCAATCGTGTGCTAGCATGATTTTCTTAAACCTAATTGAATCTTATTCAAATCAATTGAACAAGGTTAGTCAATTGATGATATTTAGCTCCAAATCCTTGTATGTGTGATCTAGTTAGGTTTAGTTCAGTATGATAATGGGATATGTCATGATCTTTATTGAGAATAAATTTCACTTCCATCGAAGTCCAGCCTGATGCTTAGCCTAACACAATCGGTAATCATGGAAGAGCTTCAATCGAAAATTCTTCCTCCAGCGATCGAGCCCCACCCGATCTCCTCCAATTGCCGAACTCATTCAGTAGTCAAACTCCTCCAGTGGCTGAACTTATTCAGTAGCCGAACTCCTCCTTCAGTCAAATTTTTATAGGAGCCAACCTCCATCCAAATCTCCCCTTCAGTCAAGTTCCTCCAAGAGCCAAACTCCTTTCGAATCGCTCCTTCAATCAAGTTCCTTCAGTAGTCGAACTCCTTTCAGAACTTCTTCTTCAGTTGGTTATCTATAGGAGCCGAACTCCTTTTGGATCTCTCCTTCCGTCAAGTTCCTCCAGCGATCGAACTCCTTTCGAAACTCCTCCTTCAGTCAAATTTCTACAGGAGCCAAACTCCTTCCAGGTCTCTCCTTCAATCAAGTTCCTCTAGGAGCCAAACTCCTTTCATATCTCTCCTTCAGTCAAGTTCCTCCAGCGGCTGAACTTCTTTCGAATTTCTCCTTCTGTCGGATTCCTTCAGGTGCCGAACTCCTTCCAAATTCCTCCTTCAGTCGGATTTCTACAGGAGTCAAACTCCTTCCGAATCTCTCCTACAGTCAAGTTCCTTCAGGAGCCGAACTCCTTCCAAATTTCCACATCAGTCAAACTTCTTCCAAATCCCACCAGGAGCCAAACTCTTTTCGAACTTCTCCTTCGATTGAACTTCTCCACCAGTCGAACTCCTCCTGGACTTCTCCATCAGTCAAACTCCATCCGAATTCCTTTAGTGGATTACCTTCAGATTTTAACTAGCATTCCTCTTGAATGATCCTCTCTAGCCGTGTTTCCTTTAGGAGTTTGAACTCCCATGGAATTGATGTATGTCAAAGCTCTTCACCAACCAACACCTGCTTTCTCCAAACTTTGACTATTAAATCTCAACGAACGGCCACTTCATGGCAATGGATACCACTCTCCACAACAAACTCCACGTGACCCCGAACAGCCCACTACCGAATGGCCACATCACAACAATGGTCGTAACAAACTCCACGTGGCCTTGAGTGGCCCACACTGGACGGTTACGATAAGCTCTATCTATAAAAAGGAACTCTTCAGATATGTTTTCTCTAAGCTCTCTTCTCCTTTTTAAAACTCTGCTGAATTCTTGTCTGAGCACTCCATTTCTGTTGGCCAGAAGAGCTGACTTGATTGTTAGAGGGTCCTATCGGAGCCACCACCACCAACTCTGGGCAAAATTTTGTTTTGCAGATCACCAATGGCGACCTCTTCTTTCTCGACTCCAGCTCGATCCAGCATCAACCAAATTCTACACCAATAGAATTGGCGCTAGAGGAAGGAACCTCTATTTCTGAGGTTCCCTTGTTCTAAAAAGATTGCTCGACAGTGATCTCTCCTCTTCCTCTCTAGAGTTCTTCCCCGAGAAAGAATGCCTCCCAGGAAAGCTTCGACCCAGTGATCAACGACCTCTACAGCCAGATTTCATCTAGACCCATCTTCTTCCACTCCAGCTTTGATAACTTAGGCTCCACCTACAGCCATGGTGGATGCAAAGCAGTTCAACTTGCTAGTTCAGTAGGTTCACGGTCTTATGGAGGCAGTGCAGGCCATGCATCGGCAGTCCCCGACATCGATTTGGTCAGAGCAGGCCTCTTCGGAGCCCCATGATCTGATCTTGGGATGATGAGCTTGGGATGCTCGGTAGCTGATCTTCGAAAAGGGAAAGTAGAGGATGGAGGATCATTGCTCGGACCATGACTCGACCCAAGGGGAGGCTTCACACCCGTTCGACCAAAAAACCCTAGAGATCAATGATCATGAAGATCTCCTTGATCAAAAGATTTAGAAAATGAGCCAACGAATTGAAGAACTCCATCATGCTTCCTCCACCCATGGTAACGATATTTGCACTGACCCTCTTTTTTTTCAGATGATTATGTAGGAACCGATCCAGCCGAACTTCAAGCTCCCTCAGTTTAAGAGTTATGATGGAACCACTGAACTGATCGACCATCTGGAGGCCTTCTAGATGATGATGCTGCTCCATGGCATGCCAAACGCTATTTTGTGCTGGGCTTTTCCATCTACCCTCAAGAGAGCAGCTAGAAATTGGTACTCAGATCTTAAGTCGGATACCATCTTTTTCTTTGATCAGATGAGCCATCAGTTTGTGGCTCATTTCGTTATTAGCCGATGTCTCCATCGAGGTTTGGATTTTCTAATGAACATCAGGCAAAAGAAGGAAAAATCCATCCAAACTTATGTCACCCAGTTTAATGCAGCTACATTGGAGGTCCGGACCTTGGACCAGTCAGTTGTAATGGCCGTACTCAAGGATGGTCTTCAGAAGAATGATTTGCTATTCTCCTTGGAAAAGAAGTATCCTAGGGACTTTATCGATATGCTGGCTCGGGCTGAAGGTTATGCCCGAGCTGAAGAGGCCTTTAAGACCAGGGACAATGAAACAATTGGAGAGTGGCAAATTGGCGAGCTGGGCAGGCCCACTAAAGAAGAAAAGTCGAGTGAAGCTCGACAGCGCTCCCAAACTTCCTCTGAGTGCAAGCGAGCCCGAACTCCTCCTTGGGCTCGGAGGTATGGAAGCCCTGATAGAAGGGTGTGGCGGTGTTCTCCCCTCCACAAATTTCACAACTACATCCCTCTCAATGCTCCGAAAACTCAAGTACTGATGAAAATCAGGAAGCAACTATCGAGATCGAAAAGGATGTATACTCATCCCGGCAAATGCAATCCTAACAAGTTCTACCTTTATCATCATGACCATGATCATGATATTGCGAAGTATATCAAACTCTAGGATGAGATCGAGGAGCTCATTAGGTGAGGCAGACTTGGTCGATTCCTATGGCAATGGTTGGAAGGGTGGAAAGATCGACCGAGGGCACTGCCACAGCCTGAACCACCAAGGGGGGAGGATCGGCAAGGAGATCGACTGCCTCTCGACATCATCAATACTATCTTGGAGAGACTTCGATGAGAAGAGGCTGACGGATCTAAGAAATTAGTGAAGAGATGGAGGACTGAGGAACTCATAACCTTCACTAAGGTAGATGCCCAAGGAGTCCAATTTTCGCACAATGACGTGGTTGTAATCTCTTTAAACATTGCTGACTATGATATACGCCATATTTTGGTAGATAATGGAAGCTCGATCGATGTATTATTTTATGATGCTTTCTCAAAAATATCCTTACTCAATAGCCACTTGGAGCCTATGAACTCTCCATTGATAGGCTTCACTGGCGATGCCATACCAGTCGAGGGCATAATAACTTTGGCTGTGATTGCAGGACAACGCCCGAAGCTGGCTAAGGCATAGGTCGATTTTTTAGTCATAAGGACTTCATCAGCCTATAATGCTATTCTTGACCGACCTAATTTAAATACACTTTGGGCAGTGGTATCAACTTATTATTTGAAGATAAAGTTTCCAATGAGTCACGAGATCAGAGAGGTCAGGAGAGATCAAGCTCTAGTAAGGCACTGCTACTCAATCGCCCTGCATAAGAAAGAATAGTCGGACCCTTATCCTGTTGACGTGCTGGATGTCCATGATGACCTCTCCGAGGAGTGGGGCGAGCCTATGGAGGACCTTATATTTATGCTCTTGAACGATGGGAACGTGGAGCATGCTGTACAGATTGGCTCCAACTTGTGAGATGAGGTTCGGGAGCAACTCATCACCTTCCTCAGAAAGAATGCAGACATCTTTGCCTGGGCCTCAGCGGATATGCCAAGAATTGATGCCAAAGTTATGGAACATCAACTGGCAGTTGATTAGAAGTATCGATCGATAAAAGAGAAGATGCGCAACCACACCTCGGAGAGGTAGAAAGTGATCATAGAAGAAGTAGACAAGCTCCTTAAAGCTAGATTCATTCGGAAAGTTAGCTATCCAATCTGAATCTTAAACATGGTCCTCATCAAAAAGGCAAACAACAAGTGGAGGATGTGTATAGACTTCAAAAAGTTGAACAAAGCCTTTCCATAGGATAGCAGGATTGATCAGTTGGTAGACACAACCTCAGGCCATGAGTTCCTTACCTTCATGGATGCCTTCTCCGGCTATAATCAGATATGGATGGCACTGGAGGACGAGGAGAAAACTGCTTTTGTTACTAACCGTGGTCTTTACTATTATAGGGTTATGCCTTTTGGGCTTAAGAATACAGAGGCAACATACCAGTGCCTGATCAATAAAATCTTTAAGGAGCGGATCGGCCATAATATGGAGGTGTATGTGGATAACATGCTCATCAAAAGCCAAGCTTTTGTAAACCACCTTGCTGACCTTGAAGAGACCTTCAGTGCACTCAGGAAGCACAAGATGAAGTTGAACCTGACCAAGTGCACCTTTGGTGTGACCTTAGGAAAGTTTTTGGGATTTATGGTGTCAAGGTGTGGGATTGAAGTAAATTCAGAAAAAATTCAAGCTATTCGAGAGATGACTGCTCTAAAAATAATCAAAGAAGTTCAACACCTGACTAAAAAAGTGGCATCCCTAAATCACTTCATCTCGAGATCGACCAAGCGATGCATGCCCTTCTTCCTAGTTCTCAAGCAACCAAAGAACTTCTGCTGGACGACGGAGTGCGAACGGATATTTGAGGAGTTTAAAAACTACCTTGGCTCATCTCTACTACCGACAAAGCCCGAACCCGGAGAAGAGTTATTCTTGTACTTAGCAGTCTCACCGGCGACCTTGGCAGCAGTCCTGATCAAGGAGAAAGTGAAGATGCAATGATCGATCTACTACATTAGTCGGATCCTAAGGGATGCAGAGATCAGGTACTCTAAGCTAGAAAAATTGGCTTACTCTCTTCTAATTGCTGTCAGGATGCTCCAACCATACTTTCAAGGGCACACCATAACGGTCCTCACGGATCAACCAATAAAGACAGTCCTTCAGCGAATGGACACTTTCAGGAGAATCGCAAAATAGGCAATCAAGCTCATGAAATTTGATATCAATTATCGACCCCAACCATCAATCAAAGTCTAGATATTAGCAGATTTTGTACTGGAATGTACAATTCTCAATGATGTCGAGCTTGAACAGAATGAGACCGACGCTCTATTGTCGCAACCAAGCCTCCTTGAAGAGATAGCCAATCTTTCCGAAGGTTTTTGGGCTCCATACGTGGATGGTTTGTCTAACTCCACTAGAGCGGGTGCGGGGTTGGTCTTAGTCAGCCCTGAGGGAGTCGTCGTCGAGTATGTGCTGCGCTTCAAATTTTTTATGACTAATAATGAGGCCGAGTACGAAACACTGATCGTCGGGTTAAAAATTATAAGAGATTAAAAGTAGATCGACTTCAAGTCTACAACGATTTTCAATTAGTGGTCGGCCAAGTTAGTGGCAGCTATGAAGCACGAGAGAAAAGTATGATGAAATACCTTAAGAAAGTAAAGGACTTAACTTCGATCTTCAGCTGTTTCGACATTCGATAGATTCAAAGAGCAGAAAATATAAGAGCCGATCTCCTCTCTAAATTGGCCACTAAGGCCCTGACCGAACTATCCAAAAAAGTATTCTTTGAGACTTTGAAATGCCCAAGCCCAAAGGAATCATAGGTCGTTATGGAAATGGAGCTTGAGCTGAGCTAGATGGACCCGTTGGTTGCCTACCTCAAGGAGCGAGTTCTTCTTCGTGATCCGAAAGAAGCTCGAAAACTCAGGAATCAAGCCTCCCAGTACGTTTTGTATGAGGGCAGGTTGTATAAGAGGTCGTACTCGCTACTACTGCTGAGATGTCTTCGACCTTTAGAGTTTGACTTCGCATTATGGATATTGCACGAGGGATCTATGAAAGTTATGTAGGAGCCGGGTCCTTGTCGCAAAAGCTACTTCAGCAAGGATACTATTGGTCGATCTTGTACCATGATTCTATGGAGTACGTCAAGAAATATGACCACTATCAGAAGAATGCGAGCATACAAAGATGGCTAGCCTTCGAGCTTACTCCGCTAAGCGCACCTTGGCCATTTGTACAGTGGAGAATGGACATACTTGGCCCTTTTTCGATGGCATCCGGGCAGTGAAAGTTCCTCCTAGTCGTGATCAACTACTTCACCAAATGGGTCGAAGCTAAACCACTATCCAAAATTACTAAGGCCAAGGTACAGAACTTTACCTGAAAGTTAGTTGTCTATCGATTCAATCTACCCTGAACCCTCATAATCGATAACGGGTGATAATTCACCAGGATGAGGTTCGTCGAGTTCTGCGAAGACCTAAAGATCTCCCACCACTTCACATCGGTAGCTCACCCATAAGCAAATGGGGAAGCTGAAGTGACCTATCGGACTCTACTAAAAGGCATCAAGACAAGGCTCGATAGAGCAAGGGGGCTTTGGGTAGACGAACTCTACCACATCCTCTAGGCATATCGAACCACTCAAAGGCTGCCGACTGGGAAAACACCATTCATCTTGACCATTGGAATGGAGGCAATCATCCCAATTGAACTTAAGCTTCCATCAGCATGGGTCATGGCCTTCAACGAGCAGCATAACCCACAGGACCTCAGAATCAATCTCAACCTGCTGGAGGAAAAAAGGAAGGAAGCCCAGGTTCGGATGGCGGCTTATAGAGGAAGGATGGCCCAATACTATAACTCCAGAGTCAGAAGTAAAACATTCAGAGTGGGAACTTAGTACTTCAATGAGTCGCGATCTCTCAGCCTCAGAGCCAGGAGAAGCTTATCCAAAATTAGAAACACCCATATGAAGTAGAGGAGGTCATTCGGTACGAAACTTATCGCCTGAAGGAGCTCAGAGGAACAACACTTCCACGACCTTGAAACTCAGAAAACCTAAGGATGTACTACTAATAATTTTCTATCAATAAAACTCCACCATTTCAATGATATCATTTTTTGGTGCAAGAACTATGTGATGATAGAAAAAAAGCAACCAAAAGTGGCCATGTTAAGAATAGGAGGAGAACCTCATCCTGACGTGAGCAAAATCGAAGATCTCGTTCATTTTAGACGAGATGGGGGGAGAGGCCCTAACAGCGATCCTTATGTGCCCCCACAGCCCACTAGAAATAGGAGAAAAACCTCATCCTAATGTGAGCAAAGTCAAAGGCCTCATTCATTTTAGATGAGATGGGGGCAGAGGCCTAACAACGGCCCTTATGTGCCCTTCATAGCCCATTAGGAATAGGAGGAGAACCTCATCCTAACGTGAGCAAAGTCAAAGGCCTCATTCATTTTAGACGAGATGGGGGAGAGGCCCTGACAACGACCCTTATGTGCCCCCACAGCCTATTAGAAATAGGAGGAGAATCTCATCCTAACGCATGAGCAAAGTCGAAGGCCTCGTTCATTTTAGACGAGATGAGGAGAGAGGCCCTGACAACGGCCCTTATGCGCCTCCACAGCCCATTAGTAATAGAAGGAGAACCTCATCCTAACATGAGCAAGGTCGAAGATCTCATTCATTTTAGATGAGATGGAGGGAGAGGCCCTGACGATGGCCCTTATGTGCCCCTACAGCTTGTTAGAAATAGACGGAGAACCTCGTCCTAACATGAGCAAAGTTGAAGGCCTTGTTCATTTTAGACGAGATGAGAAGATAAGATAAGATCTTCCTCAACCTTAGTTGGAGACAAGATCTCCCCCAAGCTCCTTCAACGTCTACATCAATAGGAGATAAGATCTTCCTAGACCTCAGTTGGAGATGAGATCTCCCCTGAGCTTCAACTTCAACTTCAACCTCGGTTGGAGACAAGATCTTCCTCGAGCTTCAACCGCAATGTCAATAGGACACAAGATCTTCTTGGACCTCGATTGGAGGCAAGATCTTCCCTGAGCCTCAACTTCAATGTTAACCTTGGCTGGAGGTAAGGTCTCCCCCGAGCTTCAACCCCAATGGATGTAGAGCCCATAAAAGGACATTAACAGTCATCTTTTTTGTACTCTCTTTCTTCGAATTTGGAACTCGGGAGTGGGGGGACTATTGTTGGGGATAAATTCCACTCCCGTCGAAGTCCAACCGGATGCTTTGCCTAATACAACCAATAATCATAAAAGAGCTTCAATCAAGAATTCTTCCTCTAGCGGTCGAGCCCCACCCGATCTCCTCCAGCGATCAAACTCATTCAATAGCCAAACTCCTTCAGTGGCCAAACTTATTTAGTAGCCGAACTCCTCCAATGGCTGAACTTATTCAGCAGTCAAACTCCTCCTTCAGTCAGTTTCTATAGAAGTCAAACTCCTTCTAGATCTCTCCTTCAGTCAAGTTCCTCTAGCAATCAAACTCCTTTCGAAACTCCTCCTTCAGTCGGATTTCTACAGGAGCCAAACTCCTTTCAGATCTTTTCTTTCATCAAGTTCCTCTAGTGGCCAAACTTCTTCCGAAACTCATCCTTTAGTCAAATTTCTATAGGAGCCAAACTCCTTTCAGATCTCTCCTTCAGTCAAGTTCCATCAGGAGTCGAACTCCTTCTGAATCTCTCCTTCAGTCAAGTTCCTCTAGCGGTCGAACTCCTTTCGGATCTCCCCTTCCATCGGGTTTCTTCAGGAGCCAAACTCCTTCCGAATTCTTTCTTCAGTCAGATTTCTACAGGATCGAAACTCTTTCTAGATCTCTCCTTCAGTCAAGTTTTTTTAGGAGCTAAACTCCTTCCAAATTTCTCCATCAATCAAACTCCTTTCGAATCCCATCAAAAGCCGAACTCCTTTCGAACTTTTCTTTCGACCGAACTTCTCCACCAATTGGACTCCTCCTGGACTTCTCCATTAGTAAAACTCCATCTAGATTCCTCCAGTGGATTACTTTCAGATTTTAACTAGCATTTCTTTCGAATGATTTTCTTTAGTCGTGTTCCTTTTAGGAGTCCAAACTCTCTTGAAATTGATGTATGTCATAGCTCTTCACCAACCAATGCCTGCTTCCTCTGAACTTCGACTATTAAATCTCAATGAACGGTCACTTCATGGCAATGGACACCACTTTCCATAACAAACTCCATGTGGCCTCGAAAGACCCACTACCGAATGGGCACATCACAATAATGATCATAACAAACTCCACATGGCCCTGAGCGGCCCACTACCGGATGATTACAATAAGCTCTATCTATAAAAGGGGACCCTCCATATATATTTTCTTTAAGCTCTCTTCTCCTTCCTAAAACTCTGCTGAATTTTTGTCTGAGCACTATATTTTTGTTGGCCAGAAGAGCTGACTTGATCATCGAAGGATCCTATCGGAGCCACAACCATCGACTTTGGATGAAATTTTATTTTGTAGATCATCAGTAGCGACCTCTTCTTTCTCAACTCCAGCTCGATCCAACATCAATCAAATTCTGTACCAATAATCTCTATCATTGATGTTGGTGTAGAATCTAATTGATGTTGGATCAAGCTGGAGTCTAAGAAGAAAAGGATGCCATCGATGACCTGCAAAATAAAGTTCCATCCAGAGTCGGTGGTAGTGGCTTAGATAGGATCCTTCGACGATCAAGTCAACTCTTCTAGCCAACAAAAATGGAGTGCTCAAGCAAGAATTCAGCAATATTTTGAAAAAAAGAAGAGATCTTAGAGAAAATATATCTAGAGGGATTCTTTTTATAGATAGAGCTTATTATAACCATCTGATAGTGGGCCACTCAGGGCCACATGGAGTTTGTTATGGTCGTTGTTGTGATGTGGCCATTTGGTAGTGGGCCATTCGGAGCCACATGAAGTTTATTATGGAGAGTGATATCCGTTGCCATGAAGTGGCCATTCATTGAGATTTAATAGTCAAAGTTTAGAGGAAGCAGGCATTGGTTGGTGAAGAGCTTTGACATACATCAATTCTAGAGGATTTCGGACTTCTAAAGGAAACACGGCTAGAGGAGATCATCCGAAAGGAATGCTAGTTGAAATCTGAAAGAAATGCACTAAAAAAATCTAGATGGAGTTTGACTGATGGAGAAGTCTAGGAGGAGTCCAACTGATGGAGAAGTTCGATCAAAGGAGAAGTTCGGAAGGAGTTTGGCTCCTGATGGGATTCGAAAGGAGTTTGGCTCCTAGAGTTAACCAACCAAAGGAGAGATCTGGAAGGAGTTTGACTTCTGAAGAAACTCGACTGAAGGAGGAGTCTGGAGGGTGTTCGGCTCCTATAGAAATTCGACTGAAGGAGAAGTTCGAAACAAGTTCAGTTTCTGAAAGTATTCGACTAATGGAGAGATCTGAAAGGAGTTCGGCTTCTGAAGGAACCCATAAAAGGAGGGATCTGGAAGGAGTTCGACCATTGGAGGAACTTAACTAAAGAAGAGATCCGAAAGGAGTTCGACTGAAGATCGGCCATTGAGGAGTTTGGTTGGATTTGACCGCTGGAGGAGTTCGACTATTAAATGAGTTCGACCGCTGGAGGAGTTTGGCTACTGAATAAGTTCGACCACTAGAGGAGATCGGGAGGGGCTCGACCACTTTAGGAAGAATTTTTTATTGAAGCACTTCCATGATTATCGATTATGTTAGGCTAAACATTAGGCAGGACTTCGATGGAAGCAGGATTTATCCCCAATAATAGTCCCCCCACTCTTGAGTTCAAATTTCAAGAAAGGGAGTACAAAAAAGGCAACTGCCGAAGTCCTTTTTTGAGGTCTACATTCATTGGGGTTGAAGCTCGAGGGAGCGCTTATCTCTAGCTGAGGTTGACGTTGAAGTTGAGGCTCGGAGATCTTGCTTCCAGCCGAGGTCTAAGGAGATCTTGTCTCTTGTTGATGTTGCAGTTGAAGCTCATGAAAGATCTTGTCTCCAATTGAGGTTGAAGTTGAAGTTGAAGCTTGAGGAAGATCTTGTCTCCAACCGAGGTTGAAGTTAAAGTTAAAGCTCGGGGGAGATCTATCTCCAATCGACATTGAAGTTGAGGTTCGAAGATCTTGCTTCCAGCCGAGGTCCAAGGAGATCTTGTCTCCTATTGAAGTTGACGTTGAAACTTGGGGGAGATCTTATCTCCAGCCGAGGTTGAAGTTGAAGTTGAAGCTTGGGGAAGATCTTGTCTCCAACCGAGGTTTAAGTTGAAGTTGAAGCTTGGGGGAGATCTCATCTCCAACCGAGGTCTAGGGAGATCTTATCTCCTATTGACATAGATGTTGAAGGAGCTCGGGGGTGATCTTGTCTCCAATAGAGGTTGAAGTTGAAGTTGAAGCTCGGAAGAGATTTTGGCTCCAACCGAAGTTGAAGTTGAAGTTGAAGCTTGGGGAAGATCTCATCTCCAACAGAGGTCCAAGGAGATCTTATCTCCTATTAATGTAGACATTGAAGGAGCTCAAGGAAGATCTTGTCTCTGATCGAGGTTGAAGTTGAAGTTGAAGCTCGGAGGAAATCTTATCTCCAGTCGAGATTCAAGTTGAAGCTCAGAGGAGATCTCATCTCCAGTCGAGGTTCAAGGAGATCTTATCTCCTATTGACATAAACGTTGAAGAAGCTCAGAGGAGATCTTGTCTTCAGCCGAGGTTGAAGTTGAAGTTGAAGCTCGGAGATCTCATCTTCAGTCGAGGTCTAAGAAGATCTTGTCTCCTATTAACGTAGATGTTGAAGGAGATCGGGGGAGATCTTGTCTCCAGTCGAGGTTAAGAAAGATTTTATCTCCTCTTCTCACCTCATTTAAAATGAACAAGGCCATCGACTTTGCTCACATTAGAATGAGGTTCTTCTCCTATTCCTAACGGGCTGTAGGGGCACATAAGGGCCGTTGTCAGAGCCTCTCCCTCCATCTCATCTAAAATGAACTAGATCTTCGATTTTGCTCATGTTAGGATGAGGTTCTCCTCCTATTCCTAACAGGCTGTGGGGGCACATAAGGGCCATTGTCAGGGCCTCTCCCCTCATCTTGTCTAAAATGAATGAGGCCTTCGACTTTGCTCGCATTAAGATGAGGTTCTCCTCCTTGTTCCTAACGGGTTGTGGGAGCACATAAGGATCGTTGTCAAGGACCTCTCCCCTATCTCATCTAAAATGAATGAGGCCTTCGACTTTGCTCATGTTAGGATGAGGTTCTCCTCCTATTTCTAACGGGCTGTGGGGGCACATAAGGGCCATTGTCATGGGCCTCTCCCCCCATCTCATCTTAAATGAATGAGGCCTTCGATTTTGCTCATGTTAGGAAGAGATTCTCCTCCTATTTCTAACAGGCTATGGGGGCACATAAGGGCCATTGTCAAGGCCTCTCCTGCCATCTTATCTAAAATGAATGAGGCCTTCGACTTTGCTTATGTTAGGATGAGGTTCTCCTCCTGTTCCTAACGGACTGTGGGGGCACATAAGAGCCACTATCAGGACCCCTCCACCAATCTCGTCTATAATAAATGAGGCCTTCGACTTTGCTCATGTTAGGATGAGGTTCTCCTCTTGTTCCTAACATGGCCACTTTTGATTGCTTCTTTTCTATCATCACATAGTTCTTGCACCAAGAAATGACTTCATTAAAATGGAGGAGTTTTATTGATAGAAAAATTACTGGCAGTACATTCTCAGATTCTCTAAGTCTCAAGTTCGTGGGAGCATTATTCCTCCGCACTTCTTCAGATGATAAGTCCCGGATTGGATGACCTCCTCTATTTCATATGGGCCTTCTCAATTTGGGACAAGCTTCACCTAGCTCTGAGGCTAAGAGATGGTGACTCGCCGAAGTACTAGGCCCCCTAGAGATAGCGTCGATGATGTCGGGAGGCAGCTGATCTTCTTGTTGTTCCTCTCTCATTGGTGGTTCTAGCTACGGTAGTGCCATTGGCTTGCTTCAGGCCAACGTCTGTGGAGCATTGAAGGAGGCATAGTTATAAAATATTCTGGGGGAAACTTCTTCACGCCCTTCCATCGTGGCTTCTTTGACGACGAGCTCGAGGAGGAGTTCGACCTCACTTGCGCTCGGGGTAAGTTCGTGAGCATGGTTGAGCTTCATTCGATCCTCCTGTGAAACCTCCTAGGGGGAGAACTTCGTGCCTTTTTATCGAAGCTTCTTTGATGATGAGCTCGAGGGAGAGTTCGGCCTTGTTTGCACTCGATGGGAGTCCATGAGCATGGCCAAGCTTCATTCGGCCCTCCATCAATTGCGGGTTTGCTAGACTCGCCCACCTACCATTCTCTTATGGCTTCTTCATCCTTCAACTTGAAGGCTTCTTCCGTACAGGCATATCCCTCGACCCGAGCTAGTAGATCGATAAAGTTCTTAAGATACTTCTTCTCTAGGGAGAACAGCAAATTATTCTTTTGAAGGCGCCTTTGAGTGCGGCCATCGTAACTAACTGGTCCATGTTCTGAACCTCCAACATAGCAGCATTAAACCAGATGACATAAGTCCAGATGGATTCTTCCTTCTTCTACTTGATGTTCATCAGAGAATCTGAACCTCAATGTGGACATCGACTGCTGTAAAGTGAGCTACAAATTGATGGCTCATCTGGTCAAAGAAGAAGATCCTACCCGATTTTAACATCAAGTATCAGTTTCTTGCTACTTCCTTTAAGGTAGATAGAAAAGCTCAGCATAATATGGCATCTGATGCGCCATGGAGCAGCACATAGTTTGAAAGGCTTTCAGGTGATCGATCGAATAAGAGGTTCCATCGTAGCTTTTAAATCAAGGGAGCTTGAAGTTCGGCGGAATGGACTCTTGCATAATTTGGAGAGAAAAAGGGGGGATCAGTGTGAACGTCATCATGGTGAGCTAGGGCAACGTGTTGGGCTCCTCAATCTATCGATCCATCCATCACAGTTTTTGATCGAGGTCGTCAACTCGATCGCAAGTCTTGGGAGGCTTCCGACCGTGGATGAAGAAGGTCCCTTCCGGAGAAGAACCATGATCCAAGCAAGGATCCTCTTCTCTCTATTTCTCCTTCCCCAGGACGACGGATATGCTAGCCCAAGTGCCCCTCCTCAGGACCAGCTCCTAACATCTCGACAGTGGGTTTCCTGACAAAACTGCCATCGATGGGTGCCACATGGCCTACACCATTTCAGTGAGGCTCTGAACCCACTGCATCAATAGGTTAAACTACTCTAGATCTACCATGGCCGTCGGTGGAGGTGGTGGTTGAAGCGCTGGCGATGGGGCAGGAACAGATTGATCTGGCTCAGACCTAGCGATGGAAGCGGTAGATCCCCAGGTAGTCGCCTTCTTTGGAGATATTTCTTAGGATTGAGGAAGAGGGTGGAGATGAACCTTGAAGGAGAAGATCGGTAGGGTTGACTGAGCACTCCTTTAATAATAGGGTCGACTAGCCCTTCCTCTAGCACCAATTTTGTAGGTGCAGAATCTAGTTGACGTCGGATCGAGCTGGAGTTGAGGAAGAAGAGGTCGCCATTGGTGACCTACAAAATAAAGTCCCATCTGAAGTCGGTGGTGGTGGCTCCGATAGGATCCTCTAATGATCAAGTCAGCTTTTCTAACCAACAGAAATGGAGTGCTCAGGCAAGAATTTAGCAGAGTTTCGAGAAGGAGAAGAGAGCTTAAAGAAAACATATTTGGAGGGTCCCTTTTTATAGATAGAGCTTGCCATAACTATTCAGTAGTGGGCCACTCAGGGCCATGTGGAGTTTGTTATGATCGTTGTTGTGATGTGGCCATTTGGTAGTAGGCTGCTCGAGGCCATAGGGAGTTTGTTATGGGGAGTGGTATCCGTTGCCATGAAGTGGCCATTCGTTGAGATTTAATAGTCAAAGTTTGAAGGAAGCAAGCATTGGTTGGTGAAGGGCTTTGACATACATCAATTCTAGGAGAGTTCGGACTCCTAAAGAAAATACGGCTAGAGGGGATCATCCAGAAGAAATGCTAGTTGAAATCTAGAAGAAATCTACTGAAGGAATCTGGATGGAGTTTGAGTGATGGAGAAGTCTAGGAGGAGTCTGACTGATGGAGAAGTTTGGTCAGAGGAGAAGTTCGGAAGGAGTTCGGCTCCTGATGGAATTTGGAAGGAGTTCGGCTCCTAGAGTTAACCGACCGAAGGAGAGATCTGAAAGAAGTTCGACTTCTGGAGGAACTCAACTGAAGGAGGAGTCCAGAGAGAGTTCGGCTTCTATAGAAATCCGACTGAAGGAGGAGTTCGGAAGGAGTTCGATTCCTAGAAGTATCCAATTGAAGGAGAGATCTGGAAGGAGTTTGGCTCTTGAAGGAACCCATGGAAGGAGAGATCCAGAAGGAGTTCGACCACTGGAGAAACTTGACTGAAGGAGAGATCCAGAAGGAGTTTGGCTGGGGATCGACCGCTAAGAAGTTCGATTGGATTCGATCACTAGAGGAGTTCAGCTACTGAATGAGTTCGGCCACTGGAGGAGTTCGGCTACTGAATGAGTTCGATCGCTGGAGGAGATCGGGTGGGGCTCGATCGCTGGAGGAAGAATTTTCGATTGAAGCTCTTTTGTGATTATCAGTTGTGTTAGGCTAAGCATCCAGCTGGACTTCGGTGGGAGCAGGATTTATCCCCAACAATCGACATCATCAAAACACCTTTTGATGGATCAAAAATTTTCTGATTCAGATAACTAGTATGATCGATCATCCAAATTATTCTAATTGCTCCCAAAATCCACCAATGACACCTAGCAGCATATGGTGGTAATCCATCAGAACTAAAAATGAACCACTCGGTGCAGTTACCTGTGTGATTAAGTTCCTCCATCTTGAGCTTCGATCAGATTAGGGTTAAGGTGATCTCGTCAAACCCTAATTTTCGTCATATGAATTAATCATTCGATTCAAGTCCAATGTGAAAATCCTAATAGAAATTCTTTCTATTATTTCACTCTACCATGGCCATGGGCTTATGGACTTAATTCTCATGATCATCATTGGGCTGCTCCTCATCTACCGAGGTAGATAGATCTCCTATTGGTGCAATCTAGTTCCTATAATGAACATGCTATAGCCAACATACATCTCAGGGATCCGAATGGCTAGGAGACCGAGTTATGGTGTTGTCAAACTATAACACCCTCAAGGTGAATTGCCGATGCATCTCAAGTCAAAAAACCAGACACACCACTGCAGCTTTGAGTCAGTCATTGATGAGAAGATAGACTTCCTGATGACTGCTCGAGGTGGTCACGCTCAGTGCCCTCATTCTCTAACGAGTACCTATACTCTCGCTCTGGTGTCTCTACATCATAGACTCAAGACTCATCTATCCTAAAGAAGCGATTATATACCAATCTTTCAGATCAATTACCATTCTCATGATGATCCTACGGTCGGAAGCATTTTATGAGTTAATAATAAAAATTCATGTCTTAAATTTTCAACTCTTGAAAATATGAACTATCATTACCATTAACCAAGGGATGTATCATAGACACATTCAAATACACATTATGATAGAAAATAACCCATTTTATTATTTATAGTCAAAATTATAAATTTGCCCTTAGATGTTTATTACAAGTGTTAGCCAATTCTGGCTTCTAGGGCACACATATCTAACATATGGGACTCTGCTCATACACTCTCTCTCTCTTCAGGAGTTGTCGGATAATCCTTCTTAAAGAGAAAAATTTCTTAGTCTATCGAAAGATAGCCCTTCTTAGAATTCTCGATGCTAAACTTGTTCAGCATAATTTCTATGTACGTAGACTGGGATAACCCAAGCATCCTCTTAGATCTATCCCTGTAGATCTTTATCCTTAGGATATAGGATGCTTCACCCAAGTCCTTCATAGAGAATTGAGATGACAACCCAATTTTTATTCCTTGTACTGTGGGGATATTATTCCTGATTAAGAGAATGTCATCCACGTACAAGACAAGAATACCACAGCCAAACCATTTGTCTATTCGTAAGTGCAGGGCTCTTCTCTATTCTTAATGAAGCCATATATTTTGATCACCTCATCAAAATGCATGTTCCAACTCCAAGATGCTTGCTTCAATCCATAGATGGATCTCTGAAGCTTGCACACCTTGGACTCATCTATGGATATGAACTCCTTAAATTGTATCATATACACCTCTTCAATCAGCTCTTCATTTAGGAAAGCTGTCTTCACATCCATCTGCTAGATCTCATAGTCTAAATGTGTAGCTATTGCAAGCATTATTTGAATGGATTTGAGCATTACCATAGGGAAGAATGTCTCATCATAGTCAATACCATAATATGGATGATACCCCTTAGCAACTAGATGGGCTTTATAGGTCTCCACCTTTCCGTCTGTGCCTCTCTTCTCTTGAAGATCCACTTACACCCAATAGGTTTAACTCCCTCGGGTGGGTCAATCAATGTCTACACATCGTTGACCTTCATGAACTCCATCTCGAATTTTATGGCCTCAAGCTATTTTTCAAAATCAGATCTCTGCATTGCATCCATATAGATGATCGGATCCTCATTATTCTCATCAAGTTTGATAGGATCATCATTCCGAACCAAGAAATCATAGTATCTGTCTGGCTGATATGGTACTCTACCAGATTGGTTTAATGATGTAGGTACACTGGGCTCCTGGTTTCATCTAACCAAATCTGGTTTAGGTTCGACTACTAGTATCGACTTTTCTACCTGTTGAACTTCCTCATGTTCAACTTTAGAGACAATAGTTTCTTCATCAAGAAACTCTTTTTCTAAAAAGATTGCCCTATTGCTAACAAACATCTTTTGTTCTTCAATATGGTAGAAATAATAATCCCTAATTTTCTTGGGGTACCCTATAAATATGCACTTATCAGACCGAGATCCAAGTTTATCTATATGCAAATGTTTGACATAGACTGAACAACTTCAAACCCGAAGGTGGGAGAGTGTAGGCCTATGTCTAGTCCATATATTATATGGAGTCTTTGCAATAGATTTACTTGATACATTATTCAATAAAAAACATGTAATCTCAAGAGCATCACTCCAAAACAAAATAAGTAGACTAGCAAACATCATCACAGATCGATCCATGTCTAACAAGATTCGATTTCTCCTTTTCGATACACCATTATGCTGTGGTGCTTCTAGAGGAGTCCACTGTGTAAGAATTCCATTCTCTCCAGATATGTGAAGAACTCACTAGATAGGTATTCACCTCCTTGATCTGATTAAAGAGTTTTAATATCTTTTTCAATTTATTTTTTTGCTTCATTTCGAAATCATTTGAATATTTCAAATAAATCTGACTTGTGTTTCATCAGATAGACATATCCATATCTGGATAGGTCATCTGTGAAAGTGATGAAGTAAAAATTTTTATCTCTAGCACTTATGCTCATAGATCCACATACATCAGTGTGAACTAGACTTAAGAGCTCAATGGCTCTTTTACCTTTTCTAGTAAAAGACGACTTGTTCATTTTCTCAAGAAGATAGAACTCAAAGGTTGAAAGTGATTCATAATTACTGATTTTAAGGATTTCCTCTTGAGTTAACCTATTTATCCTATTCTTATTAATGTGACCCAGCCTACAGTGCCAAAGGTAGATATCAAAGACATTATCTAATCTAGGGCATTTTTTAAAAGTATACATTATACTCACACGCTGTGATAAAATGTAAATATCATTTCTTTGTTGTCCTTGCATTATCGTAATATCATTCATAATTATATCATAATAATCTTTCTTTATTAACAAATAATAATCATCTTCAGCCAAAAAACCAACAGAGATTATATTCATTAGAAAAGAAGGATAATAATAACATTCATTTAATGAAATGATATTAGTATTAAAAATAAGCTGAACTATTCCTATATCTAGAACTGGAACAGATCTTCCATCTCCAACGTTCAGGAATATCTCATGACTTTTAAATTTTTTACTAACTTGAAGTCCTTGCAACTAATCAAAAATATGAACTGGACTTTCGGTATCCAATACCCAAGTAGTAGTATCACAAAAAGAGAAGATATAAGTTGTTATCATATAACATCCTTGATCAGCAACTCCTTATTTTTTTCTCTTGTTCAGCCTATTGGGGTTACGAGAAGTAAGGTGCTGAGGATAGTTCCTTTTCTAGTGCCCTTGCTTCTTGCGGTAGAAGTACTCTAATAGATCTAGGTTAGTCTTGAATCTTTTATTTAGACTAGGCATAGAAACCCCAGCACGAACCTCTTCATGCTACTGAACAATGTTCAACCTTATTATCAAAGTTAGGTTCCATAAGTATATCACTGTCTTACAATGAATGGAGCAACTAGGGTTTAGCCTTAACTGCACAAAGGAGAATAGAAGACTAATTAGTAAATGATTTATCAAACCTAAAGATTTGGACTTTAACCAAAAAGTTTTTTCACTATTTTATTCAAATTAGTAGCCTCTACCTCCAATTCGAGGAATTATCTTAATTTTTTAGTGGATACTAGAATCCACACAGACTGCATATGGGCCTGAGGAAAGCTCTAGCTAACCCATGTACATCTATGGCTAGGTTCTTAACTAATTATTTTTCTAAATAATTTTTAGTATTAGGTTTTGCCCTAGGTATGTTTTTGGTAGGCTAGGGTCTCCACTAAAAGTCCCGGTTAGGTCCAACCATTAACATGATTGAGTTTGGTACATAAAATGAATGATAACAAGGCTCAAAAAAAGCTCTGGCTAATCTGATCACCATTCAGAGAGTGCACCTAATCATCATATGATGAATGTTAATTCCAATACTTTGATGAACACTAGGCGTAAAGCACCTCTAATGTCCACCCAGACTACTGGATCCATTACCATCCACCTTAATGGGAAGCTATGCTCTAGTTATCATCATTGATAAGTGGTAAAAATATACTAATAAAAGTATTAAATTATAAAATAAATAAATTTATTTCTTTAGAAATTAATATTTTTATTAATTTTATGCAAGAAAGAAGATCACCAATATGAAGATCTTATTTTTTTAATTTAGATGAAATAAATTTCAGGCAAAACGGACTTCAAACGAGCTCGAAATTGAATTTCAAAAAAAAAAAAATAGAGTCGGTCTGGTTCAAATCGGTTTAGAAAAACTGGCTCAGCATACCATCCGATTTGATCGCACTAGCAGACCGACCCACTGACGCTAGGCTAATGTCAGCATTTTTTGCGGCGCACGATGGATTGATTTAAGGGCATTTCAGGAATTTCACATGAAGAAATGCGCTCTGATTGGCTGAAGAATGTGACGGTCCATGCAACATCGGACTCGTGCATGGTCTATAGAGGATAATTTGGAAATTTTGTTTGATCCGACGGGCGCCTTTCACTAGGATTTGATCGGATGGCAGAAATGCATGTGCTGATGAATGGCATCCGTAGCTCCCGATCGAGATCTAACGGCTGAGATTCATCCCGACGTTAAACTAAAGATTAAAAGCCTTCTTTGTGTGCAATCTGATGGCCCAAATTTAATCCAACAATTGATCCGATGGCTGGCATAAATTTTGACTTAATCTAAAATATTTTAAAGAATTTTTAAGCAATTTTTGGACCGTTTGATCAACATCCAATGGTCAGAATCATCCAGGGTCCTAATTTGAGTTATTTTGAGAGTTTTAAACCTAATTTTCAAAGGATTTTAGAAAAAAATCGATCTCTGAGCCTATAAAGCCTGCTGTTGCCAAAGAAAAGAAAAAAAGAGAAAGAGAGGAGAGAGGTAAAAAGAGAAGGGAGAGTGAGAAATAAAAAAAGAAAAAGAGAAATAAAAAAAAAAAAGAAGAGAAAGAGAGGAGAGAGGTAGAAAGAGAAGAAAGATTTTTGAGAGAAAGAAATGGGGTTTTAATTTTTTTTCCAAAAATCAGAATAGTGATCAAGGAGCTTCTTCTTCTTCACCAAGTTCTCCACACCAAGAGCGACAGACAATCAATTTTAGCAATCAAACAGTCTAATTTCTTTATGCTTTTTATTTTATTTTCTATTTTTGAATTTGTTATCATGAACTAAATTTTTTTTACTAAGACTAAGGTGTAGCCACTCTTTTGATGCAATATTCAGTATGATTTATTTTCAATCTTAAATTTTATTCATGAGGAGTATATAAATTTGATCTTAATGCTTTTAGATTACTGAGTATCTTCTAATTGATCTAATGAACATAGATGTTACGGACCAAGTACATCTATGTTATTGCTTCTTGATTATATACCTTGTATTATGAATCAAATTAGAATTCATATGCATGCGAAAATTTTAGTGCGCTTTGGATGCAGCGTATTTTAATTAGAGGGTTTCACAAAACTTAATACATTAATATTTATTTAAATTACACCTAGACCAAAGGTTAATTAATAAATATTAATAGTTTTGCTATGCCTGGACCAAAGGATAGTGAATAAACTAGGAAACTCCACTGTCACATGAAATAAAATTAATCTAATAACCTGAATATTGTATTGACTGAGTTGATGAACCAATTGCCTTAGTAATACATTGCTCTTAAGTTTAAAATCCTAATAATTACACTCTCTCTATTTAATTAAAATTTTTAATTATTTCTTTATTTTGTCCTTTAATTTTTTATTCTCATAAATCGGTCTTCTAAATAAAGCATAGGACAAAATTTTTCAGTACTTATTTTTCAATCCTCTAGGAAAGATACTCTACTCATTCACTTTATTACTTGATCGATTGGTGCACCTACCATAGCTATAGATTCGCACGCATCAAGTTTTTAGCGCCATTGCAGGAGATTGTATCTAAAACAATATTGAAATTTTGATCCTAGCTTTACTTTAAAAATTTATTTTTAATTTTTATTATTTTTTAAAAAAAAAATTTGTTCAGTGTATGACACGTACTGGACATAGTAACTTACTACCGTTAGATCCAGAAATTGAAAGGATCATTAGAAGACTATAATAAGACAGAAACATGGCAGTTAAAGATCCTAATGATATCAATCTAGAATTGAATATGATGACCGAAGGACAGCATGAAGCTATTCGACCAGTACATCATCCATTAAATGATTTCATCACACCATCTGTAGCCAATGCAGCTTCGAGCATCAGAAGATTGTCAGTGCGAGCAAACAACTTCAAAATAAAACCGACGATGATTCAGATGATTCAATCAACTGTCCAATTTAGTGGACACATGCATGATGATCCAAATGCCCATATTTCTAACTTTCTTGAACTTTATAATACTTTTAAAATTAATGGGGTGTCGGATGATGCTATTAGATTAAGGTTATTTCCTTTCTCTTTACGACACAAAGCTAAGAGTTGGCTTCATTCTCTTCCTACAGGTTCTATCACAACTTAGGATGTCCCAGCCCAAAAATTCTTAGTCAAGTACTTTCCACCTTCCAAGACTGCCAAGATGCGCAACGATATCACTTCTTTTATGCAGATGGACATGGAGACACTATATGAGGCTTGGGAGCATTTCAAGGAACTGTTAAGGAGATGTCCACATCATCAACTATCTGTATGGCTTCAGGTACAAACTTTCTATAATGGTTTATCTCCATCTAATCGTTCTATGATTGATGCAGCAGTAGGAGGAACCATTAATAAAAAAATGGAGGAAGAAGCCTTCGATCTGATCGATGAGATGGCATCAAATAGCTATCAGTGGCAAATAGAATACATGATGCCAAAAAGACTAGCAGCTGTGCAGGGAGTAGATTGCGTGCCAATCTTACTAACTGAAATTGCAGCCCTTAGAGTCGAAGTCAATAACTTGAAGGGAATAGCTATGCATGTTCAGAGCATCACCTATGATCTGTGTGGAGGAGGACACGATATGAGCAATTGCCAGACAAGTAATCCTTTTTCTAAAGCAACTAATACAGCTAATTATGTTGGTAATTTTTTCAGGCCACAACAAAACAATCCCTACTCTAACACATACAATCAAGGGTGGAGGCAGCACCCAAATTTCTCGTGGAGCAATCAAAATGCAGCACAACAGCCACCCTCGGGGTTTCAAGTACCTAAAAAAAAGTCCAACATGGAAGAGCTGATGGTCAAATTCATGCAAAACCAAGAAGCAACTATAAAAAATTTGGAAGCCAAACTTACGCAGGATCAAGCAGCTGCAATTCGAAACTTGGAGATGCAAATAGGTTAAATGGCTAAGATAATCTCTGAGAGACCTCAAGGATCCTTGCCCAGCAACACGAAGACCAATCCAAGGGAGCAAGTCAATGCTATCACCCTAAGAAATGGTACAAAGCTGAAGGAGCCACATCAGAAGAAAGAGACTAAAGAGCCAACTACAAATAAGAAACCATCAATTAAAATTCATCAGTCACCAAAACAAGCAGCAGTTGGATGGTCTCCAGGTATACAGTTTGCAGACCCAAATGTGAAGCCCTACATACCGCCACTACCATTCCTAGATAGACAAATACAGCATCCAGATAAGGAATTTTCTAATTTTTTTAAAATATTAAAGAATTTGCATATTAATATTTTTTTTATAGATGCTATTACTCAAATGCCCAGGTATGCCAAGTTTCTCAAAGAAATTCTAACAAATAAGAAAAAGCTGAAGGAGCATGAGAGAATAAATTTGAATGAAGAATGCTCAGCAATACTTCAAAATAAATTACCACAGAAGCTAAAAGATCCAAAGAGTTTTACTATCCCTTGCATTATAGGTGATTGTAGTTTTGATAAAGTTTTATGTGATTTAGGAGCAAATATTAATCTCATACCTTTTTCTATTTTCAGGAAGCTGGGTCTAGGAGAACCGAAGCCTACCACTATTACTCTTCAATTAGCCAATGGATCCATCAAATATCCAAGAGGTATAGTGGAGGATGTCTTAGTAAAGGTAAACAAGTTTATTTTTTCTATTGATTTTATTGTTCTTGATATGAAAGAAGATTATGATGTACCCCTTATTTTAGGGAGACCCTTTTTAGCTACTGGAAGAGCTTTAATAGATGTTCAATAAGAAAAATTAATTCTTAGAATCCAAGATGAACAAATTACTTTTAATGTTTTCAAAGATACTAAACATCCTGATGATAATCAAACTTATTTTCTAATTGATATTATTGACAATTCAGTATATGAGAATTCTATAGAAAATAGGTTTGAGACTATAAAAGCTAGCAATGTCCAATTGAAAGAGGACTCGATCAAACATAAAAGTATTCCAATTGAAGTGGTACCAGATTGATCCACTTTAGAACTCAAAGAAAGTCAAGCTGAAGACTATAAATCAGAACTACTAGATAGGTTGTTTCTTTTCTTTTTAGTTTTGATCATTTTTTTATTTTTTAGCAATTTATTATTGCTCTTTTACTACTTTGGTGTGTATTTTTAATTTTGCAGAGAAAAAAATCAATAAGAGTTCAAGCAAAATTTCAAAACTCCAAAGAACCAAACTGAACCAAATCAGGTGTATTCCTTCCTATCCTTTATTGCATCCTTTATTTTTCTTTCTCCTTTAAGATAACGTAGAATAAGTTAAAAAAAAAAAACCATGTGTCAAGAAGAAAATCTTGAGCAAGATAGACTGAACAAGTGATAAAAGATAGAATTATTTGCTAATGAATGTAACAAGTTAAAGAAGTAGATTAGTTGGTCAACTTTTAGCAGCCTACTTAGGTCATTAAAAGACTATTAGCACTTCTAATTGCACATGCACACTAACAAGGCAAAGTAGGTATTAATTATAAAGCCAACTGAGGATTCAATTATCATTGAAAATTGATAATTAATATACATTCTAATCAAAGAAACTTGAATTTAAGGAAAAGAGCTACCTACCTAAAAATAAAGTGCAAAAGACAGAGTATATGTGGATTGCCCAAAGCCTAGTAACTGGGTCTCTGCACCTAGGTCAAGTGTGGAAATTCACATAAAATGGTGAAGGGAAGGCCAGGATGCTCAGCACTGCAAAAAAAAAAAAAAAAAGGGCAATGTGAAAGCTACCTTAATTCATGAGTATAAAATTGAGAATGTATAGAAAATTGACCAAAATAGGTGATAAGAAAGGATACTTTTGTCCTTTAATTTAATACTGAAATGCTAAAGTAAGTCATCACAAACACAAGTGTTATAGATCTTTGATGTACTCTAAGAAAGTTTTTAATTATATTGACTGAAAAATTTACTTCTAAAGCACAATGCTTAGCTAGCAATATTTTCTAAACTTTTTAATCTTGAGTCCCAGATTTTATCATTGTGTTGGATAATCTTATTGAAATATGGTATTAAATAAAACATTGCTAAGGGACTAGCAATGACTAAGTTGGGAGGTGTGATAAGTGGTAAAAATATCTAATAAAAATATTAAATTATAAAATAAATTAATCTATTTCTTTAAAAATTGATATTTTTTATTAATTTTATATAGAAACGAAGGCCACTAATATGAAAACCTTATTTTTTTGGGTCAGAAAAAATAAATTTCAGACAAAACGGACTTCAAACGAGCCCGGAATTGAATTTCAAAAAAAAAAAAAAGAGAGCCGGTCCGGTTCAAATCGATTTAGAAAAATTGGCTCAGCAGATCACCCAGTTCGACCGCACCAGTAGACCGACCCGTTGATGCAGTGCTGATGCTAGGCTAACGTCAGTATTTTTTGCGACGCACGATGGATCGATTTAAGGGCATTTTAGGAATTTCACATGAAGAAGAGCGCTCCGATTGACTAAAGAATGTGGCGGTCCACACAACACCGGGCTCGTGCATGGTCTACAGAGGGTAATTTGAGAATTTTGTTTGATCCGACGAGCGCCTTTCACTGGAATTTGATCGGACGGCCAAAATGCATGCACTGAAGAATGGCATCCGCAGCTCCCGATCGAGATCCAATGGCTAAGATTCATCCCGACATTAAACTAAGAATCAGAAGCCTTCTTTGTGTATGATCTGACGGTCCAGATTCAATCCAATGATTGATCCAACGACTGGCATGAATTTTGACTTGATCTAGGATATTTTAAAGGGTTTTTAAGCAATTTTTGGACCGTTTGATCAACATCCAATGGTCAGAATCATCCAGGATCCTAATTTGTGTTGTTTTGAGAGTTTTAAACCTAATTTCCAAAGAATTTTGGAAAAAAATCGATCTCTAAGCCTATAAAGCCTGCTGTTGTCGAAGAAAAGAAAAAAAGAGAAAGAGAGGAGAGAGGTAAAAAGAGAAGGGAGAGTGAGAAAAAAAATGAAAAAGAGAAATAAAAAAAAAGAAGAGAAAGAGAGGAGAGAGGTAGAAAGAGAAGAAAGATTTTTGAGAGAAAGGAAAGAGGTTTTAATTTTTTTTTTGAAAATCAGAATAGTGATCAAGGAGCTTCTTCTTCTTTACCAAGTTTTGCATATCAAGAGCAACGGATAATCAATTTCAGCAATCAAACAGTCTAATTTCTTTATGCTTTTTATTTTATTTGCTATTTTTGAACTTGTTATCATGAACTAAATCTTTTTTACTAAGGCTAAGGTGTAGCCACTCTTTTGATGAAATATTCAGTATGATTTATTTTTAATCTTAAATTTTATTCATGAGGAGTATATAAATCTGATCTTAATGCTTTTAGATTACTGGCCATCTTCTAATTGATCTGATGAACATAGATGTTATGGACCAAGTACATCTATATTATTGCTTCTTAATTATATACATTATATTATGAATCAAATTAGAATTCATATGCATGCGGAAATTTTAGTGTACTTTGGACGCTACGTATTTTAATTAGAGGGTTTTACAAAACTTAATGCATTAATATTTATTTAAATTATACCTGGACCAAAGGATAATTAATAAATAGTGATAGTTTTGATATGCCTGGAGCAAAGGGTAGTGAATAAACTAGGAAACTCCACCGTCACATGAAATAAAATTAATCTAGTAACCTAAATATTGTATTGACTGAGTTGGTGAACTGATTGCCTTAGTAATATATTGCTCTTAAGTTTAAAATCCTAATAATTACACTCTCTCTATTTAATTAAAATTTTTAATTATTTTTTTTATTTTGTCCTTTAATTTTTTATTCTCATAAATCGGTCTTCTAAATAAAGCATAGGAAAGAATTTTTCAGTACTTATTTTTCAATCCTCTAGGGACGATACTCTACTCATTCACTTTATTACTTAATTGACTGGTACACTTACCATAGCTATAGATTAGCATGCATCAATCATAACCATTTTATTTTAGGGATCTAATAATTTTAGAGGATTTTGTCAATTTGATTTAGAGAAAAGAGTCAGATGAACCAGCTAATCATAATTCTCCCAATGACTTCACCAAGTCAGATTAAGGGAGACCATTGATAGGTTGATCTAGGAGCATCTAAATCAGTCACATTGATTTACCTAGTTGACATGGGTCAGCTCAAATTATCAAGTGATCTGGTCAAAACATAATTTCACCAAGAAGGTTAGGTAAGTGAGATCGGTGAGAGGATCTGTCGAAGCTTTCCTTAGACACCATAAAAAATAGCTAGATAAGAGAGCTGCCGATTAAAAACCACCGATCTAGATTGCCAAACTTACTTTAGACATCAACTAATTAATTAGTTCCAATTGGATCAACCTAACAATTCATGCTAGATCACGTAGCCAAGAATCAACTCCATCTTGGTTCTTGTTAAAGACATGGACCTAGCCAACTATAACTATTGTAATTGGTCTAGAGAATCCTTGACCTAATCTAAGGCAACTATTAATTAGATTTAGTCAATTCTCTAATTAAGTCGATTCTTTAATCTAACCTTAGGTCTAACCCAATTAATAGATCTAATTCAAACTAATCCATTAACCCAAATGTTATGATTTGTGTCTTAGGTCTTCAATTCACAATCCTAGATCCTAATCAAAATAACTCTTAATTCTTAATTAAGTTTTGGGTTGAGGATTGGTGTTCGGCATTTTAAAAATAATTTTTATGTTTATAAAAAATTTTTATATTATGGTTCTACCAATCAGTTGCATGTTTGATTCATAATCAATATGCAAATAATAAAAACATGAATCTACTTTAGATCTAATTTAAACATATTCATGTAATTCAAGATTGAAATAATTTTAATGCTAATCTATCATAAATCATCTTAGATCAAATCTAATATATTTATGATGATTATAATCAAATTAAAATAATTTTAATCAAATCATAAAATTTTTTATATCTAATCTAAGATTTTATGATAAGAATTTTAGATCAGCACATACTAGGATAATCTTTTAATTATAAAGGATAAATCTTATAGCAGGATAACCTTATAAGATTAGTCCATGCAATCTAAAATATATATTTTTAGATTTAAAAACTTTTAAATCTAAAAAATTATAAATTAATCTATATCATATGTAATAAATCTATGATTTACATTTGATTTGCACGAACTAGGACAACCTTTTCAATATAAGGGGTAAACCTTACTACAGGAAAACCTTATAAATCAGTTCGTGCGATCTATTTTTTTTAATTTTAGATTTAAATAATAGATAATAATTTAGATCTAATCTAAATTATTAATCTAAATATGCATAAAAAAATCATGTAATAATGAACCTATGCCCTAATACCAATTGAAGAAAATAGATCTAAGGTTTCATGATCAGATTTTGAAATTTTTTCAAAACACGCAGTGAAAGAGATGAACTAACCAAATAATTCATCATAAAACATGAAAGAGCCCAAGATTTTGGATCATATCACATGATTTAAGCATGCTATTAAATCTAAAAATAAAAATAAGAAAGAATAATATTGATCAAATTAACATCAAAATAGTACTAGATCAAATCTAGGTAACAGAAAGAAGATCATATCACCTTTACCTTCGCAAGTTTGATTCCTTAACTTGCTGATTCAAGGCTGAGGTCGTCGCTCCAAGCCACACATATGTTTGGCCTCTACAAGTTATCCACACAAGGCCTCGATAAAAGATCTGAAGTTCGATGATAGAAAATCAGCATAGCATACTAGTACTATGATGATCCTTCTTTAATTGCTGATCTAGAATCTCTTTCTTGAATTCTTAGATCCTCCAAATATTCAGAAGAAAAGAAAGAGGATTTATGAAGAAAAGGCACCTCTCAAAACTCACAAAAAGAGGAGGAAGAGATCAAGAAAAAATCCTGAAGAATAATCCTTTCTTCTTCCTTCTTTTTCTCTCATCAGGATACAATGATTTGTCTTAATGAAGCACCATGCATAGATCTTCTTGAAGAAAAATCTTATTTTCACCATACAATCGATCTGATCTAATCTAATCTATAGTATAATTTTTCATAAAAAATTCTACAAAAGCTAATCAGATCAGAGAGTTCTCGAATCTCATCCTAATGATCTAATATTAAAAATAAAAATTCAAATTTAAATAGTAACAATAGTTATAACCTATCTTGGGTAAACTAGTATCCTAAAGATGATCCTAATGCTCCAGAGGTCCTGGATCAAGCTATGCATGCACCTGACCTTTGCTGGAATCCACTCAGGATAGATCTAAATGTGCTCTCTTTTTGGATCTAATCTCAAAAGACTAGATCTAAATCTAATTTGTGAAGCCTTCAAATGAACTTCGAAGGCAGCACCTTGTCTCATGATCTAGATCACCCTATCTTGATCTTTTCTTTAGCTTTCTTCAACTCTTGATAGCTAGAACTTCACCAAATCAAGTGTGTATGTGGAGAAGAGAGGGAGGAACTCTAGAGGGGGCATGGAGGAGGATTATGGTAGCAACATATGGGCACGGGGATCAAAGAATGAAAGCCCTAGGGAGCAGGGTCTTTAAATATACTCCTATGCTAAAAATAAAGTCCCAATGCATCAAGTAACTAGCTTGCTTGATCATTATGGACTCTAGGCCTATTCTCTATGCCAAACACTGATCTCCATCAGCATTTTTGTCACCCAAAACACTCCCAAAAATGGCAACATAAAGGGATAAGGAAGAGTCCAAGGTGCCATGGACTCTTCCTTCTAGAATTTGATCCAAATCAAATTCTGATTTAATCCAATGTAGGCACCACCAAAATTCACCAAATTGGGCATGCCCAAAGTAGGACTCAAGCCTAATCTCATGCCAAAAAATTAGAGAAAAAGAGTCTCTAAAAATTTTCTAGGAGGCTCAGATCCTATGACCCTCAATTCTCTCAATTGGGTCAACTATTGACCCTAGTCCAATTGTGCTTCAGAATGGATTTATTTCTAAAATTAATCTAACCTAGACAAGTTCCAGCTAGATGACAATAAATCCATTCATAATCCAAGGATGAGTCAAATCAAATTTGACTCAATCAAGATAGATTAAAAAAACTATAGAGGGAGAATGTCAGGCTCAATTGCATGCTAGCATGATTTTCTTGAACCTAATTGGATCAAATTTAAATCAATTGAACTAGATTAGCCTAATTGGTCATATTCAAATTCAAACCCTTATTTGTGTGATCTAGTTAGATTCAGTTCTATATGGTAATGGGATATGTCGCAATCTATATCATCGACATGATCGAACACCTTTTAATGGACTATAAGTTTTCTGATTCACCAAATTAGAATGATCGATCATCAAGATCATTCTAATTGCTCCCAAAATCCACCAGTGATAGCTAGCAGTAAATGGTAGCAACCCATAAGAACTGAAAGCGAACCTCTCGATATAGCTACCTGTGTGATTGGATTCTTCTATCATGAGCCCCGATAGGATTAGGATTTAGGTGAACTCATCAAACCCAAAATCCTATCATATGAATAGATCAATCGAATCGAGTCCGATGTGAAACCCTAATAGAAAGCTCTTTTCTATTATTTCACTCAGCTATGGCCATGGGCTTAAGAACTCAATCTCATAATTATCATAGGACTACTCCTCGTCTACCGAGGTTGATGAATCCCCTATTGGTGTGATCCAATTCCTACAATGAACATACTATAGCCAACATACACCTCAGAATTTCGAATAGCTAGGAGATCGGTTATAGTATAGTCAAACTATAACACCCTTAAAGTGAACTATCAATGCACCTCAGATCAAAGAACTAGTCACACCACTACAACATCGAGCCAGTCATCGACAAGAAGGTAGACTCCCTTATGACTGCTCGAGGTGGTAAAGCTTAGTGCCCTCATTCTCTAAAAAGTATTTGTACTCTCGCTCTAGTGTCTCCACACTATAGACTCAAGACTCATCTATCCTAAGAAAGTAATTATATATGAACCTTCTGAATCGATCACCATCCTCATGATGATCTACGGTCGGAAGCAGTTTATGAGTTAATTATGAAAATTCATATTTTAAATTTTCAACTCTTGAAAATATGAATTATCATTATCATTAACTCTAATGATGCATTGCAAACACTATATATGCAATGTGATAGAATAAAATGATCCTTTATTAATTTTTAAGTCAAAATTATAAAATTCTTTTTGAAAGTGTATTACAAGTGTCGGCCAATCTGGCTTCTAGAAAATACATCTAACAAACTCCTACTTGACCTAAAGTCAATTGGCAACAAATCTATGTCCCATCTTCTTAATGTGGGCTTCGATCTTCTACTGTCCCAAAGGCTTTGTCAGTGGGTCTACCGCATCCTATTGATAGTTGTGCTGTATTGTAATTATAAATGATTTAGTAATGAATAAAATAATATTTTAATTTTTTTTATCATAAAGTTTACATCTTCTAATGACCTCCATTACTCTGATGAAGTTCTTAGGACTATGTAGTTTCAATAAAGAGAGCATTTATCAATTGGTCCTTAAAATTATTCACAACCAAATGATAGGTTGTTAATAAAGATAACGGCATCTATCGAGCATAGATCACTGTATGCCATATAGGTTGATTGTCATCTTAACCAAGAAGTGTGAAGACACTAATAAGGCATACAGGTGAGATGTAAGGATACATCATCATTGAACGTGACCAACTCCAGAGCATCCTGCTATCGAGAATGTCTTTGATGGGATATAGGTATAAGCACCCCTTAGACCTAAGATCATCGTGCTTTGGTACCAAACTAATTAAATTTTTACTTCAATAATGAAAGATTTCTAAGCGCAGTCAAGTACTTATGAAATCGGTGTGTGGTCAAGATGGGATTGACCACTCTAAAAGTTGGAGAAGAATGTATCATTATATTTCAATATAGCAAAACCTTAGCCAGGTAATCCATGAGATGGATTTGATATTTTGAAATACAATGTGGATAGCCTAATCAAAGTTGATAGTTAAACTTAGAGGTGTCCTATGAGCTTTTTGGTCAATGGGATGAATTATATAGAAACTATATCCATAAGGATTCTAAGGATATTGTTCTACACATTCGACCTATCTGGCCATCGGATACCATTGCTAGATGGTCACTTCGATTAGTATGAAAATTTATTCCTATACTACTACCTTAGGTTTGGACATATGGGATCGCACACATAAGAGTTCATGATCTGATCGGATGGTTGATCAATAATTAAGAATCATTCTAAGGTTAAACGTTCAATACGATTGATGTTTAACCTAGTGCAAGTATTGTAGGAGGATCGATTAGCAATTAGATTACTAATTGACTTAATTTGATTGGACTAAAGGGATCAGATTAAGTATAATTAAATATAATTTTATTAGATTTGATTTGAGCTTGATTGGATCAAGTTCAATTAGTTTATTGGATAAGCCAAGTGTAAGGAAGAACTAGTCCTAGCTCAACTAAGACTTAGGTCAACCCAATTTTCTAATTTGATTAGAAAATTAAATCTAATTTAACTAAGTTCTTAATTAGGTTAGGACCAAATTTAATTGGGTTAATTTGCTTTTGGTTTAATTTGGTTTGAGAAACCATATGGACCAAGTCAAATAAGGAGTCCTAGTGTGACTAGGAACTTCTATCTTTGCGCCACCTATATCCCACGCACCCCCACATCCCTCTCTCTCTATTTTGACATGAATTCCCTCTCTCCCTAAAGTTCATGCATGCCCAACCTCTCTCTCTCTTTCCTACATGGTGTTTTGTTATGGGCCAAGACATCTAAGGTAGTTAGTTTCCAAGTTTCCTATTCTATTGGATAGAATTTTAGGAAACTTGTGAAGGAAAATCTCTATTTTCTACTACAGGATCGTTATCAGATATGAGATGAATTTTTCTAAAAAATCTTAAATAATTTGATTAGATATAAGAGTTCTTAGATCTGATCATGGTGATCTAAAAAAAATTAAATCTAAATAAGAAAATAACCATTGTTAACTGATTAGGGTAATCCAATTATCCTGACGATGATCCTGACACTCCTGAGGTTCTGGATCGAGCCATGCACGTGCCTAGCATCTAAAGAAGTCCACTCAGGTAGGATCTGGAGGTCTTCTCCTTCTAAATCAATGCTCCTAAGATCAGATCTGGATCTGATCTAAAGGTTCTTCAAAAACTCTTCTGAAGAAGCAGCTGTCGTCTCTTGAAGTAGTGCTGCCTTCTTCCTGATCTGGGTGCCAATCTTCCTTGGACTGCTCTTGCACTTGTGGCCAACTCCCTAGGCATGGAGAAGGGAGAGAGAGGATTAGAGGGAGGCATGGAAGAGAGGAGGGCAGCCTTGTAGCATGGTAGATGGGCAAAAGCTCTATAGGTGCAGACAGGGTTTAAATAGACCCTGCTGTGCCATATAGTGCCACATCACTTCCCCTAATGAGCGGCCTTTGATCAATCAGATCTAAATCTGATTGGTAGGATGATGTCATCTGATCATATCAGACTAGAGACCCCTCAAACTCTCTATAGGTGGTGCCATAGATGGATAGGCCCAACCATTTTGATGCCTAAGAGTCCATCTCCACCAAACAATACCTGGAGTCCCATCTAAATGGGACTCCTTTTCTCCATGTGCGCACGCCAACTATAGATGTGCGCACACTCTTGTGCATGGAAACCAAGGGGGCGTGTGCCCCAAGGAGATGTCCAAAGAGGGCGCATGCCCCTACCCTTTCTTTCCTACATTGGGACATCTCATGTCCGAACAGTGTCAAGAAATGGCAAGTGGCGACAGGAATTAGCAAGTGTTGTATTTATTCATCTAATGAATTAAGACAACCCTTTTCTAACCTAGACAAACTCTAGTCAGAGTAAGACAAGCTCATACAGGATTCTCTCATGAGCCCAAATTAATTTGGCTCAACTAAGATGAACCAGAATGATTACAAAAGAAGAATGTTAGGCTTAATCATGTGCTAGCATGATTTTTTTGAACCTAATTGGATCTAATCCAAATCACTCAAGCTAGATTAGCCCAATTGATGACATCCAAATCCAAATCTTTATTTGTGTAACCTAGTTAGGTTCAGTTCTATATGGTAATGGGATATGTCATGATCTCCATCATCTTCATCATCGAAACATCTTTTGATGGACTAAAATTTTTCTGGTTCACACAATTAGAATGATCGATCATCAAGATTATTCTAATTGCTCCCAAAATCCACTAGTGACACCTAGCAGTATATGGTGGCAAGCCATCAAAACTAAAAGCGAACCTCTCGATGCAGCTATCTATGTGATTGGGTTCTTCTATCTTGAGCCCCGATAGGATTAGGGTTAAGGTGAACTCATTAAACCCAACATCCATCACATGATTTGATAATTCAATTCGAGTTCGATGTGAAATTCTAATAGAAACTCTTTCTATCATCTTCACACTACCATGGCCATGGGCTTATGGACTCAATCTCATGATCATCATAGGGCTACTCCTCATCTACCGAAGTAGATAGATCTCCTATTGGTGCAATCCAATTTCTACAACGAACATGCTGTAGCCAACATACACCTTAGGGTTTCGAATGGCTAGGAGATCAAGTTATGGTATAGTCAAACTATAACACCCTCAAGATGAACCGTCGATGCACCTTAGATTAAAGAACTAGATACACCACTGCAGCATTGAGCCAGTCATCGATGAGAAGGTAGACTTTCTTATGACTGCTCGAGGTGGTCACGCTCAGTGCCCTCATTCTCTAATAAATACTTATACTCTTGTTTCGATGTCTCCATACCATAGACTCAAAACTCATCTATCCTAAGAAAGTAATCGTACACCAACCTTCCTGATTGATCACCATTCTTTTGATGATCCTATGGTCAAGAGCAATTTATAAGTTAATTATAAAAATTCATGTCTTAAATTTTTAACTCTTGAAAATATAAATTGTCATTACCATTAACTCATAAGATGTGTCATAGATACTTTAAATATACATTGTGATAGAAAAATAATTCTTTTATTAATTTATAATCAAAATTATAAAATTATACTTAAAAGTGTATTACAAGTGTTTAGCCAATCTGGCTTCTAGGGCACACATCTAACAAACTTCCACTTGACCTAAAGTCAATTGGCTATAAATCTAAGTCTCATCTTCTCAAGGTGGGCTTCAATCTTCTGCTAGCTCAATGGCTTTGTCAGTGGGTCAGCCGTATTGTCTGCTGTGCTGACTTTCTTGGCCTTAATGTATCTCTTCTTAAGGTAATTGTAGATGAGGGGGTATCGTCGCTCGATGTGCTTGAATTTTTTATGGAACCTCGGCTTCTTAGCTAAGGCTATGATGCCATTGTTATTGCAGTATAGAGGGACGACATATGGTGGCATCACTCCGAGCTCTACAACAAACTTCTTGTACCATAATGCCTCCTTCATAGCTTTTGATGCAATGATGTACTCTAGTTTCATGGTGGAATCTGCTATCACCGTCTATTTGGAGCTCTTCCAACTGACAGCTCTACTGTTGCATATAAATAGACTCCTAGATATCACGACTTTCAATCATCTATGTTGGACATAAAGTTTGAGTCCGTATATCCCTAGACCTAGAGTTCTTCGTTACCAAAGACTAGAAACATATCCTTAATCCTTCTTAAGTACTTAAGGATATATTTCACAGAAGTCCAGTGCTCTTCATTTAGATTCGACTAATACCTGCTTGTGACACTCACAGCATGGGCAATATTAGGTCGTGTACATAGCTGGCATACATGAGGCTTGCTATTGCTGAAGCATAAGAAATCTTGCTTATGCGTTCAATCTCCTCAGGTGTTCTAGAGCACATCTTCTTGGAGAGATAAATGCAATGCCTAAAGGGTATTAGACCCCTTTTGGAGTTTTCCATACTAAATCTCTTTAGCACCTCTTCTATGTACATCTTCTATGAAAGTCCTAGCATCCTATTTGGTCTATCTCTATAGACCTTTATTCCCAAAATAAAGGATGCTTTTTTTAGGTCTTTCATAGAGAACTTCTTAGATATCCATATTTTGACTGTAGTCATCATGAAAATATCATTCTCAATTAGGAGGATGTTATCTACGTACAGTATGAGAAAGACAATAGTGCTCCCATTGATCTTTTTGAATACACATGGTTCCTCCTCATTTTTGATGAAATCAAATAATTTGATCACATCATTGAAATGAGCATTCCAGCTCTGAGATGCTTGCTTAAGTCCATATATGGATCTTTGTAGCTTGCATACATTATGATCACCATCACTAGATGTGAAACCAAGTGGTTGTTCCATATAGATATCTTTCTCAAGATATCCATTTAAGAATGCCATTTTTACATCCATTTGCCATATTTCATAATCGAAATAGACTGCTATAGCAAGCAATGTAAGGATGGATTTAAGCATAGCTACTGGCAAAAAGGTATCCTGATAGTCAATTCCTTCGCACTGACTATACCCTTTTGCTACGAGCCTTGCTTTGAATGTCTCCATATTTTCATCTACACCTATCTTTCTCTTGTAGATTCATTTACATCCAATAGATACTATATCCTCAGGTGGATCTACCAAGGTCCAGACTTGGTTCGAGCGTATTGAGTCAATCTCTGACTTCATTGCCTCTAATCATTTCTCAAAGTCGATATCTGATATCACCTCGTCATAGGTTTAAAGATCATCTCTATGAATCCCATTTCTTGTGAGGAATATTTTTTCAACATCCTCTGAAATAGTATCTAAGTACCTTTCAGGAGGACAAGAAATTCTATTTTATCTATGAGGTGGAAGAACTTATGTTTGGATTGGCTCAATCTAATTGGGTTCCATAGGTTTCTTAGCTCGTTACTCATCAAAGACTTTCTCCTCGAGCCTAATCTATCTTTCGATTCCACCATCTTGAATAAACTATTTTTCATGAAATATGGCATGTCAACTCATAATCAGAGTGTGGTTTTCGGAAGATAGAAATAATATCCCAATGATTTTTTAGGATATCCTATGAATCGAGCTCTAAAGAACCTAGACTCTAACTTGTTCGCTTATTGTTTCTTAACATAGGCTGAACAACCCTAAATTCTAAGGTGACTTAGACTTGGTTTCTTACCATGCCATATCTCATATGGTGTGGTAAGAATGGTTTTAGAGGGAACCCTATTCAGTAGATAAATTGTCATCATAAGACTATGTCCCTAAAGAAACTTAGAGAGGTTCGTGAAGCACATCATAGATCGGACCATATCTAATAGGGTTTAGTTTCTTTACTCTAAAACTCCATTGAGTTGAGGTGTTCCAAGTGGAGTCCATTGTAAGACTATGCCATTATCCTTAAGATAGTCTAAAAATTTTTTACTAAGGTATTCACCTCCTCAATCTGATCGAAGAACCTTAATAGATTTTTCTGTTTGTTTTTCTACTTTAAGTCAGAATTTCTTGAACCATTCAAAGACTTCAAACTTATGTTGCATCAAATACACATACCCATATCGAGATAAATTATCGATAAAGATGATGAAGTAGGTATAATTGCCTCTGGCCAGCACATCAAATGGGCCGCACACATCTATGTGTACCAGGGCAAGTAGGTCTATGGCCCTTTCCCCATGTCCTACAAAAGTAAGCTTGGTCATTTTGTCATGAAGGCATGATTTACAAATCGGATATGACTCAGAAGTCAACGAACTCAATAGCCAGATTTCTTCAATTTGTTAACCCTGTCTTTCACTATATGACCTAACCTAAGGTGCCTAAGAGACCTATCATTTAGACTATCCCTAGGTTGCTTTGATCCTATAGCATTCACGTTTTGCTCGATATTAAAAATTGAAATATCAATATATAACTGATAGAGACCATTTATAAGGAAACCACTTGAAATTTTATTTTTTTAAAAAGGAATATTACAATGGTTCTTAAGAAAACTAATTACATAGCCTTCTTATGCTAAACATGAAATAGAAATCAAATTCCTACTTGCTACAAGCACATAAAAATTGTCCCTAAGTACTAAATTAAATCCTAATAGTAGTCAAAGAGGGTAAGTTCCCATGGCCACAACAGCAACTCTTGCTTCATTTTTTATATGCAGGATCATCTCACCATCCCTCAGCCTCCTGCTATCCTCAAGATCCTGCATAGAAGTGCACAAGTGAGCACTAGAATCAGAGTCAAGCATCCAACAAGATGTAGAAGAAATCATAAGGTTAGATTCTACAATGAGCATACCTTTAGAAGGACCTGCCTCCTTGTTCTTTAGGCTGGCCAAGTATAGAGGGCAGTTCCACTTTCAATGGCTGTCTGTGTTGCAATAAAAATATTTTTTCTTGTCAATGGCCTTCTTCTTTGGCTCTGCCTTCTTCTTCTTCCCATCTTTCATCTTTTGCTTCTTTATGGTCTTCTTCTTCTTTTCAAAAGATTTTCTCTTGGAAGAAATCCATTCCACAATAAGAAATGAGCTTTTAGAACCTTTCATGGAAAGCTTTGCAGTGACCAGCATGTTTATAAGCTTAGCCAAGGTATTTTGCAATTTATGCATGTGGTAGTTCATAATGAACTGCCCATATACATCAGTTAAGGACTACAGGATTATATCAATTTGCAGATCCTTATCTAACTTGATATCAAGCTTTTCAAGCTCTTCCAAGTCCTTAATCATCATCAGACAATGATCTTGGACCAACTATACATCATGCATTTGTGGCTTAAAAAGTCTCCTAGTGACCTGATATTTGGTTATGCGACTCTATTCACCAAATAACTCTTGTAGGTGAGACAACATTTGGTGGCTAGTTTTTATATCTTCATATTAGCACTGGAGCTCATCAGACATCGAGCCCAACATGTAATACCTGGCTTTATTATCTTCATCCATCCACTTTTTCAGAAATGCTCTCTACTTAGCAGATGGATGGACTGATAAAGTGGGAGGATTCTATTCCAACACATGAGTCAACTTTTCGAAACCTAAAATAATTTTGATGTTTCGGAGCTAATTCATGTAGTTGGATCCGGTCAGTCTATGGGTGTCCAGGATATGGGCTAGTGGATTGGATGCAGACATTTTTCTATAGAGAGTCAAAATTTTTAGTTAGATTTTGTAATTAGACTTCACTAATTTATTTAGGAGTTTTATTTTTAAACAAATTAAGCTTCTACTATTTACTCGGATCCCTACACTCCCTTGGCAGAGATGCGCAAATCTTTACGACCAATTGATTTCTAGTGGATGGTGCGATCCCATCGATTGGCTCACTACCTCATCTAATAGTTATTGATGATGGATCAATCGATGAGTGGATAACTCTTATCTAATGATTCTCTAATCATGGTGCATCCAAATCTGATCTCTAATTCATGAAGCTCATCGTGCCCAGAATATTGCTCCAATCCTTAGTTAAGTCAGACTCACTGCTTACATGAATTGAATTTTTGATTGGGTCTCTCACCGTATTTGGAATATTGAGTCCAATCCATCCTCCAATCCATAGTATCCAATGCCTAATAGATATGGTTGTATCTTCCTGGTGCAACTGAACCACTATAACCAGTCGAGAATAATCAATCCTAGAAAGGGTCCGCACATCTACAATGGTGGAAGATCTTAGACTTAATATTTTTTTAGAAAGATTTAATTTAGGTCTCTTTAAACTTGACTTGACTTAGTCATAACAATTATGACTAACCTAGTGGCATGGGTTAGCTAAAATTGTTAACCACCTTTAATCAGAACTAGGTTGACACAAATGGCCAGATAAGTAAGATCGATGGAAGGGATATGCCATTAACTCGATAAGAACGTATTCAGATCGAGTAGCTCTCAATTAAAAACTAGTCGATTGTATCTGCCAAACTTACCTTAGACACCAAATTATCGAATCAAAACTAATCAAATTAACCTACAATCCAGGCTCGAATTGTGGAGCCAAATTAGATCTTGACTTGATCAAGTCACATCTTAATGTGAGTCGACCTTGACCCAGATTTATCTTATTAGGTTGGTCAAATCTAAGCTTTCTTTGATCCCACCTAACCAACTTTTGATTTGATTTGATCAACCGCTATACCTAATTGAGCTATCCAAGTCCGAACCCAATTTTATGAAGATGCTTAGATCTAAAAATTCATAATTTTTATACCAAATTAATTTTATAATCTTAATTCTTAATTAAGTTTGGGTTCATAAACAAACCATATATCAAAATCCTAGGATTTTAGGATCTAAAATTTTGCAAAAAAGTAAGTTTTGATTTTTGATTAAGGATGAGCGTGCAACACCCGTACACGCCATAAGAGCATCCCATCGTATGAAAGGAAAGGGCCTTCAAACCCTACTTTGTTCTTATGATTGGATGGCCAAGAAAAATGTCTTAATCAAAAATATATTTTCTTCTACAAAATAAGTTAGATCTAAAATATATATCACATATACAATTAATGATCTAACCTATACATGCCTTGCATCACCGTCATGATCATAACTTAATTAAACATGCATGCTTTCAAATCTAATATATCATATATAATATCTAAAAAATATAATTTTAAATTGATCACATTAAAATAAAATTATTCTAGATAGTTCATAGAACTATTCTACAACTAGTCTAAGTATGTATCTTTCATATCTCATATGAATAAATTGAAAATTATATTTTCTATTCTTTAGATCTGATTATAATATTTATAATATTAAAAAAATAAAAATAAAATAAATCTAAAATTATATTTAATCAAATTAAAAATATGATTATACTAGACTACACATAGAACTATTCTATACCTAGTCTGATCATGCATCTCATACACTATAGATCTAAATTATTTAATTTTTAATTTTTTATTTTAGATCTAATCACATCTGATGTGACATCAAAATTTTTTTAATATCAGATCATAAATAAAAGTAAAATTAGATTTAAAATAGATCTGAAGAACTGCTAATACGGCACTGATACCAGTTGAAGGAAAGTATCTATTTTTCGCCATAAGATCGTTCAGATCTGATTAGATCTATGGTGAATTTTTCTAAAAAATTTAAAATGATCTGATCAAATATAAGAGTTCTTAGATTTGATTATAATGATATGATATTAGAAACAAAAATTAAATCTAAATAAGAAAACAACCATTATTACTGATTAGGGTAATCTGATTGCCCTGACGATGATCCTGATGCTCTTGAGGTTCTGGATCGAGCCACACATGTGTCTGGCCTCTACCAGAGTCTACTTGGATAGGATCTAGAGGTATTCTCCTTCTAAATCAATGCTCCAAAGATCAGATCTGGATCTGATCTAAAGATTCTTCAAAAACTCTTCGAAAGAAGCAACTGTCGTCTCTTGAAGTAGTGCTGCCTTCTTTCTGATCTGGGTGCTAATCTTCCTTGGACCACTCTTGAAATTATGCCAAACTCCTTGGGAATGAAGGGAGAGAGAGGATTAGAGAAAGGCATGATAGAGAGGAGGGCAGCCTTGCAGCATAGTAGATGGGCAAAAGCTCTAAACTCTACGCACAGATAGGGTTTAAATAGATCCCGCTACACCATGCAATGCAACATCACTTCGACCAATGAGAGGCCTTTGATCAATCAGATCTAAATCTAATTGATAGGATGATATCATCTAATCATATCAGATTAGAGCCCCTCAAACTCTCTATAGGTGGCACCATAGATGGATAGGCCCAACCTCTTTGACACCTAAGAGTCCACCTCCATCAAAAAATCCATGGAGTCCCATCTGAATGGGACTCCTACTTTTCTCCATGTGCGCACACCAACTAGGAGCATGAACATGCTCTTGTGCATGAAAACCAAGGGGGCATGGGCCCCAAGGAGATGTACAAATGGGGCACATGCCCCTGCCCTTTCTTTCTTGCATTGGGATATCTCATGTTCGGGTAGTGTTAGGAAATGGCAGGTGGTGACAGGAATTAGCAAGTGTTGTATTTATTCATCTAATGAATTAAGACAATCCTTTTCTAACTTGGACAAGCTCCAGCCAAACTAAGACAAGCTCATATAGGGTACTCTGGTGAGCCCAAACCATTTTAGCTTAGCCAAAACGAACTAGATTGATTACAAAAGGAGAATGTTAGGCTCAATCATGTGCTAGCATGATTTTCTTGAACCTAATTGGATCTAATCCAAATCAATCAAACTGGATTAACTCAATTGATGACATCCAAATCCAAACCCTTATTTGTGTGACCTAGTTAGGTTCAATTACGTATGGTAATGAGACATGTCATGATCTCCATCATCTACATCATCAAAATAACTTTTGATGGATCAAAATTTTTTTGATTCGCACAATTAGAATGATTGATTATCAAGATTATTTTAATTACTCCCAAAATCCACCAGTGAAACTTAGCAGTATATGATGGTAAGCCATCAGAACTGAAAAAAAATCTCTTGGTGTAGCTACCTGTATGATTGGGTTCTTCTATCTTAAGCTCCGATAGGATTAGGGTTAAGGTGAACTCATCAAACCCAACATCCATCACATGATTTGATAATTCGATTCGAGTTCGATGTGAAATTCTAATAGATACATTTTCTATCATCTTCACATTGCCATGGCCATGGGCTTATGAACTCAATCTCATGATCATCATAGGGCTACTCCTCATCTACCGAGATAGATAGATCTCTTATTGGTGCAATCTAATTCCTACAATGAACATGCGATAGCCAACATACACCTCAGGATTTTGAATGACTAGGAGATCAAGTTATGGTATAGTCAAACTATAACACCCTCAAAGTAAACTACCGATGCACCTTAGGTCAAAGAATCAGATACACCACTGCAGCATTGAGCCAGTCATCGATGAGAAGGTAGACTTCCTTATGACTGCTCAAGGTTGTCACGCTTAGTGCCCTCATTCTCTAACGAGTATCTGCACTCTCACTCTGGTGTCTCCACACCATAGACTCAGGACTCATCTATCCTAAGAAAGTGATCGTACACCAACATTCCAGATCGATCACCATCCTTGTGATGATCCTATGGTCAGGAGCAATTTATGAGTTAATTATGAAAATTTATTTTTTAAATTTTTAACTCTTAAAAATATGAATTATCATTACCATTAACTCATAGGATGTATCACAGATATTTTAAATACACCTTATGATAGAAAAATAATCCTTTATTAATTTATAGTTAAAATTATAAAATTGCCCTTAGAAGTGTATTACAAGTGTTTAGCCACTCTGGCATCTAGAGCGCACATCAAACAACTTGGACTCTTTCATATTGCCGCCCCGCACCCTGATTTTCCTCTGAATTTTCATGGTAAAAAAAGAACTTTTGTGCACCTCTCTCAGGTGGTCCATGATAAAAGGAAAGGTGGGGGCGCCCAAGTGTTGGGTGCACCAACTAGTTGCCTTATTTGCTCTTGCCTTGTCTAGGTATTTGACCTAGACAAAGACTCTTCTATATCTTGATATAAGAAGTGACTTTTGGGCTGAATTGTAGAATGGTTCTAGACCATTGAGAGAGATTTTGGGTGTGTGAAAATTAGAGGGAAAACCTTCTCGGGTGTTGGGTTTTCATAGACACTAATGTAGGTGTCTTCTTCTAGGGTTTCTTTTTTTCATCCCTTTTTCTCCATCTTTGAGATTTATTTTTGAGAGTGTCTTAGATCTAAAGTCTCTTCTCTTCCATTTGATCTTTGAAGAGTCCAAATCTTGAAGAAGAGAGCACAGTATTGACTGTCAAAGAAGGATCAGCACAGTACTAGCATACTGTACTGATTTTCGAAGATCGAACTTCTAATCGAAATTTATGGACTCACGTGGACATCTCTTAGAGGCTGGATATATGTATGGCTTAGAGATTTATCATCAAGCCTAGATCAGTAAGTTAGAATATCTAACTTGCACAGGTAATATGGATCCGATCCTCTATTACATACCTACAATAGATCTAGTGTAGATCTTTGTTGATGCAATCAACATCTTTTCTTCTTTCTAATATTTTAAATTTTTAATTTAATCCCATGCCATAATTATATAATAGAATCTAAGATCTAGAGTCTACTCTAATTTTATGAATAAATTTTGATTTATTCTAGTTTTTCGCTACCTGATCTTGAAAAGTTTCAAGATCTAGCTTTGAAATTCTATATCTGATTCTTTCAATTAGTATCAGAGCCTAGATTGATTATTACATGATTATATGTATATGTTTAGATTATTTCTTAGATTAGATTGAATTTATAATCTGATTATTAAATCTAAAATTAAAATTATGATCACACGAACTAATATAAGGTTATCCTGCTGTAAGGTTTATCCCTTACGGTGGAGAGGTTGTTCTAGTTCGTGTAGATCAATTTCTTATCATAAATTTATTAGATGTGATCTAATTTTATTTATAATTTATTAGATTTAAAAAAAATTTAAATTTAAAAATAAAAATTTTAGATTGGATGGACTGATTATAAGATTATCCTACTATAAATTTTATCCTTTTATAGTGAAGAGGTTGTCCTAGTACGTACTGATCTAAAATATTGATCATAAAATTTTAAATTAGATCTAAAAAATTTTATGATCTAATTAAAAATATTTTAATCTAATTTTAATCATCATAAATATGCTAGATTTAATCTAAGATAATTTATGATTGATTGGAATCAAAATCGTTTCAATTACATGAACCTTTTTAGATTAGATCTAAAGTAGTTTCATGCTTATCTTATTTACATATTGATTATGAATCAAACATGCAACTTATTTGGTAGAACCATGTTATAAAAATATTTTATAAATATAAATTTTTTTTTTGAAAAGCTGAACCCCAACCCTCAGCCCAAAACTTAATTAAGAACTAGGAAGTTGTTTGATTAGGACCTAGGATTGTGAATTGAAGATCCTAAAACATAAATCATAACACATTGGGTTAAATGGGTTAGTGGATTTTAGGTTAGTTTATTGGGTTAGACCTAGGTTTAGATTAAAGAATGGACTTAATTAAAGAATTGACTAAATCTAATCAAATATTATCTTAGATTAGGTCAAGAATTCTCTAGATCAATTATAATAGTTGTAGCTGGTCAAGTCCATGTCCTTAATAAGACCCAAGATGGACTTGATTCTTGGCTATGTAGTCTAGCATGAACTGTTAGGTTGATCTAATCGATACTAATTAAACCACTTGGTGTCTAAGGTAAATAGACCGATGGTCTTTAATTGGCAGCCCGCTTACCTGACCATTTCTGATGGTGTCTAAGGCAAGCTTTGGCAAACACTCCCATCGATCAAACTTACTTGATCTCTTAGTGAAATTATGTTTTGATCGAATCATTTAACTATTCGAGTTGAAACATGTCAGTTAGGTAAATTGGTGTAACTAATTTAGGTGCTACTAGACCAGCCTATTAATGGTCTCCCTTAAGTTGACTTGGTGAAGCCAGTGAGAGGATGATTACAAGCTGATTCATCTGACCTTCTCTCTTCTTTAAATTAAAATCCTCTAAAATTATTAAATCCTTAAAAAGAAATAGTTATGATGATAACTAAATCATAGCCTCCCTTTAAGTGGGTGATAACGGATCCATCAGTTGGATAATCATTGGAGATCTAAAGGCCTAGTGCTTATTGGCTAATGGAATTATCATTCATAATATAATTTCTTAGCTGCATCTTTCTAAATGATGGTTAGGTTAACCAACTAAAGTTAGGCTTAATCATTCATTGCCTTGATGGATCAAGTATGGTCATGTTAATGGTTGGACCTATCCAGACCTTTTCAGTGAAGGCCAAAGCCTATTGATTAGAGACTGGGGTAAAATTAAATTACTAAAAATTATTTAGAGAAATAATTGATTATGAACCTATCCTTAAATGTACATAAGTTGACCAACCAAAGTTGGGCTCATGTGCAGTCTATATGGATTCTAGTACCCACTAAGAAATTAGGATAATTTATCGAATTGGAGGTAGAGACTATCTGTTTGAATAAAATAGTGAAAGAACCTTTTGATTAAAGTCTAAATCTTTAGATTTAATAAATCAATTACAATTATATTTTGGTTTTTCTTTATGCAGGTATGGGCACTATCCTATCGCTCCTATCATTATTGGACAATGATAAGTTGGTGGGATCCAACTTTGGTAGCTGGTACAAAAAGTTGAAGATAGTCCTAGAGCATAAATTGATCCTATATGTGTTGATGGATCTTGCACCTAAGGAGCCACCCCCAATGCATATAGGACAATCAGAGATACTTATCAAAAGTGGCTCAGTGATCGAACTACTATGCACTGCATTATGCTGGCTGCCATGAGCAACGAGTTCAATCGTAGATGCGAGATGGCTCAGCTAAAAGATATGCTTTAAGTATTGGAAGATTCTTTTAACACATTCGATGATGTTGAGAGGCACAAGACTAGTTATGCCATCTTCAATGCCAAGATGCAGGATGGAGCTTCTATAACTGATCATGTACTATACATGATCGAGCTGATAGAAAGATTGAGCAAGCTCGACTTTTTCTTGTATAAGTAGGTTGAGAAAGATGCAATACTAAACTTGCTGCCCAAGTTCTATCTTCCATTCCTTACTCATTATAGAATGACAAAGCCTAAAGTTGACTACCATGGGTTACTTGGGTTGCTTTATAACATTTTGAAGAATCACCAACTCCATAAGGAGTCGGTGAACTTAGTGGAAGGTTCATCTTCTGGTTCTCAATCCTTTAGGAAAGAAAAGAAGGACAAAAAGAAGAAGGGCAAGAAGGTGTAAGTTCAGGCTGGGACATCTATGCAGGACCAAACTAGGAAGATCAAGCCTGATAAGAGTCAAGCTAAATGCTTCTTTTGTAAAAAGTGGGGGCACTGAAAAAGAAACTATCCTCGGTACATTGCCTCCCTAGACTCGAACAGGTAGAGAAAGAAGCAAGCTATTGCTAGGCAAGGTATTTATATGATAACTTCTTGTAATTTTTCTATTTATAATTTTACTGACTGGGTATTGGATACCAGTAGCCCTTACCATATTTGTAATTTATTGTAGGGGTTGCAGGTCAGTAGGAGATTTAAGCAAGGTAAGAGGTTCTTGAATGTTAGAGATGGAAGATCAGTTCTAATTCTAGCATTAAAAATCTTGAAACTTGTATTTGAGTCCTATACTATTGTTGTTGATGATTATCATTTTTGTCCAAGTTTCTTTTTAAATATCATTTCTATAGGCTTTTTGGTCAAAAATAATTATAAAATTTTAATAAAAAAATAATTTTATAATATCATTATGAATGGTGCTACTGTTTTCTATGGACATTTGAACAATGGTGTGTATATGCTATCACAACCTATAACGTAGTCTATTCAACTAGCAAGCATCCTAGATTAGATAATGTCTCAGATATCTACTTATGACATTGTAGGCTAGGTCACATAAATAAGAACAAGATAAATAGGTTGACTCAAGAGAAAATCCTCAAAGTCAGTGATTATGAATCACTTCCAACCTGTGTCCTATCTTTTTGGTAAAATGACCAAGTTATCTTTTACTGAAAAAGGTGAGAAAGCCACCGAGCTCTTAGGTCTAGTACATACTGATGTATGTGGACCAATGAGCATAGGTGCCAGAGGTGGATATTTCTTCTTCATCACTTTCATAGATGATCTATCTAGATATGGATATGTCTATCTGATGAAACACAAGTCAGATTCATTTAAAATATTCAAATGATTTTGAAGTGAAGTAGAAAACAAACTAAAAAGAGTATTAAAACTCTTTGATCTGATCGAGGAGGGGAATACCTTTTTAGTAAGTTTCTTACATATCTAGAAAAGAATAGGATTCTCTCCTAATGGACTCCTTCAGGAATACCACAGTATAATGGTGTGTCTGAAAGAAGGAATCAGACTTTGTTAGATATGGTTCGATCCATGATGCATTTTGCCAGCTTGTCGATATCCTTCTTGTGATATGTACTTGAATTAGCTTACTATCTATTAAATATGGTTGCAAGTAAGTCTATAGTTAAGACTCCATATGAGATATGGATAGGGCATAAGCCAGCACTTTCACACCTTAGGATCAAAGGGTGCTTGGCGTATGTCAAACGATTAGTTGTAGATAAATTTGGACCTAGATCTAACAAGTGCACATTCATAGGGTACCCAAAAGAGAGCAAAGAATATTTTTTCTATCATGCTGATGAACAAAAGGTATTCATCAACCTTAAGGCAATCTTTTTAGAAAAAATGTTCCTTGGTGAAGGAACTATTGCCTTTAAGGTTGAATTTGATGATGTTCAACAGGTAGAATGATCAACACCTGTAGCGGAACCTGAGTCAAATTTGATTAGATCATTTCTGAAGCCCAATGTACCTACACCATTAAGGCGATCCAATAGAGTACCATGTTAGTTGGATAGATACTACAATTTCTTGATCCGAAGTGGTGATCCCATTGAACTCGATGAGAACGATGATGATCCAATCACTTGTATGGATGCAATGCGGAGACCTAATTTCGAGAAATGGCTTGAGGCCATGAAGTCTGAAATGGAATCCATGAAAGTCAACGATGTGTGGACATAGGTTAACCCACTCGAAGGGGTCAAATCCATTGGGTGTAGTGGCTCTTCAAAAAAAGGAGGGGCACAGACAGAAAGGTGAAGACCTATAAAATCCATTTGGTTGCCAAGGACTATCTTTAATGTTATGGTATTGACTATAATGAGACGTTCTTCCCTATGGTAATACTCAAATCCATTCGAATAATGCTTATGATAGCTACCCATCTAGACTATGAGATCTGATAGATGAATGTGAAGACAGCTTTTCTAATTGGAGAGCTGACCAAAGAGGTGTATATGATACAACCTGAGGGATTCACATCAATAGATGAGTCTAAGGTGTGCAAGCTTCAAAATCCATTTATGAATTGAAGCTGGCATCTTAGAGTTAGAACATGCATTTTGATAAGATGATCAAAATGTATGGCTTCGTTAAGAATGGAGTAGAGCCATGCATCTACAAATGGGCAAATGGTCCAGTAGTGGTATTTCTTGTCTTGTACATGGATGATATTCTCTTAATCGAGAATGATATTCCCGCACTATAGGGAATAAAAGTTTGGTTGTCATCGCAGTTCTCCATGAAGGACTTAGGTGAAGCATCCTACATCCTAGGGATGAAGATCTAAGAGGATGCTTAGATTATCCCAATCCACGTACATAGATATTGTGCTAGAGAAGTTCAACATGGAGAATTCTAAAATGAGATATCTCTTGATAGGCCATGGAATTTCTCTCTCTAAGAAGGATTTTTTGACAACTCTTGAAGAGAGTTAGCATATGAGTAGAGTTCCATATGCTTCAATAGTGGGATCTATCATATACATCATGACATGTACGGGACCAGATGTGTTATACTCACTAGTAGTAGTGAGTAGATACCAATCCAATCCTAGAGAAAAATATTGGAAAGTGATTAAAGCTATCCTTAATTATTTAAGAAATACTAAGGGCCAATGGTTGGTTTATGTCGAGTTAGATCTGAAACTTATGGTGTTTACAGACTCTAGCTTTCAATCTGATCATGATGATAGTAGAAGCATGTCAGGATATATCTTTACTCTGAATGGTGGAGCCATCTGCTCAAAGAATTCCAAGCAGCATACTCTGGCAGACTCTATTTGCGAGGTAAAGTATATTGCAGCATCAAATGCCATGAAGGAAGCTATGTGGCTGAGGAAGTTCATCACCAAGCTTAAAATAGCACTCTCTCTTGATGGTTCAGTCCTACTTTACTATGATAGCACTAGTGCCATTGCTCAAGCGAAAGAACCAAAGGCACATAATCGGACGAAGCACATTCTGCACCGCTTCCATCTGGTCCAAGAGATCATGGATTGAAGTGACATCGACCTTCAGAAGATCGATGGAAAGGAGAACCTGGCCGACCACTTCACTAAAATCCTAGTGATAAAGAAGTTCAACAATCACAAGTCAAACATGGGTATTAGATACTATGCCGAGTGGCTTTAGAACAAGTGAGAGTTGTTGGGATATATATCCTAAAGTCAATCATCAGTTTGTTGATAGTTGTGCTGTATTGTAATTATAATTGATTTATTAATGAATAAAATAATATTTTAACTTTTTTTATCGTAAAGTTTACATCTTCTAATGAACTCCATTATTTTGATGAAGTTCTTAGGACTATTTAATTTCGATAAAGAGAGGATTTATTGATTAGCCTTTAAAACTATTCATGACCAAATGATAGACTGTTAATAAGAATGGCAGCATCTATCGAGCATAGGTCGCTGTATGCCATATAGGTTAGTTGTCCTCTTAACTAAGGAGTGTGGAGACACTAGTATGGCATATAGGTGAGATGTAAGTGTACATCATCATTGAACATGACCAACTCCAAAGCATTTTGCTATCAAGAATGTCTTTGATGGGATATAGGTATAAATGTCCCATAGACCTGAGATCACTTCAGTGGCTTGCAAGCAACTCACTATGCTTTGGTACTGGACTAACTAAATTTATAATTTAGTAATGAAAGATTTTTGGGCATAGTCAAGTACTTACAAAGTTGGTGTGTGGTCAATATAGTATTGACCATTCCAAGACTTGGAGAAGAATGTATCACTATATTTCAATATAGCAAAACCTTGGCCAGAATAATCCATAAGATGGATTTGATATTTTAAAATACTATATGGACAGTCTGATCAGAGTTGATAGTTGAATTCTAAGGTATCCTACGAGTATTTTGATCAAGAGGATGAATTATAAGAAAATAATATCCACATGGATTCTAAGGATGTTATTCTACACATTCGACCTATCCAGCCTTCGGGTACCATTACTAGATGGTCACTTCGATTGGTATAAAAATTTATTTCTATACTACTGGCTTAGGTTTGGACCTATGAGGTCACACACATAAGAGTTCATGATCTGATTGAATGGTTGATCAACGATTAAGAATCATTCTGGGGTTAAATGATCAATATAATTGATGTTTAAACTAATGCTAGCATTGTAGGAGTATCGATAAGCAATTTAATTGCTAATTGACTTATTCTGATTAATCCAGAGGATTGAGATTAATTTTAATTAAATATAATTTAATTATATTTAGTTTGAGCTTAATTGGATCAAGTTCAATTGGTTTATTAGATAAGTCAAATGCAAGAAAGAACTAGTCCTAGTTTAACGAGGATTTGAATCAACCCAATTTTCTAATTTGATTAGAAAATTAAATTAGAATTAAATCTAATTTAATCTTAATTAATTAAGTTCTTAATTGAGTTAGGACCTAATTTAATTAGATTGATTTGCTTTTGCTTTAATTTGGTTTGAGAAACCATATGGACCAGTCAAATGAGGAGTCCTAGTGTGACTAGGAACTTCTATCTTTGTGCCACCTATATCCCATGCACCCCATGTCCCTCTCTCTCTCTATTTTGGCATGAATTCTCTCTCTCACTGAAGTTCATGCATGCCTGACCTCTCTTTCTCTCTCTCTCTCCTACATGGTGTTTTGTTATGGTTCAAGACATCTAAGGTAGTTAGTTTCCAAGTTTCCTATTCTATTGGATAAAATTTTAGGAAACTTGGACTCTTCCCTATTGCCATCCCCCACACCAATTTTCCTCTAAATTTCCATGGTAAAAAGAGGAATTTTATGTGCCTCTCTCTGGTGGTCCACGGCAAAAAGAAAGGAGGGGGTGCCCAAGTGTTGGGCATCCCAACCGATTGCCTTATTTGCTCTTGCCTTGTCTAGGTATTTGACCTAGACAAGGACTCTCCTATATCTTGATAAAAGAAGGGTCTTTTGGGCTGAATTTTAGAATAATTCTAGATTGTTAAGAGAGGTTTTGGGCATGTGAAAATCAAAGGGAAAAGCTTCTTGGGTGTTGGGTTTTCATAGACACCAACCTAGGTGTCTAGGTGAGAGAAGAAACTTCTTCTAGGGTTTCTTCTTTTCATCCCTTTTCCTCCATCTTTGAGATTTACTTTTAAGAGTGTCTCAGATCTAAAGTTTATTCTCTTTCTTCTAATCTTTGAAGATTTCAAATATTAAATAAGGGAGCATCGAAATGATCGTTGAAGAAGGATCAGCATAGTACTAGCATACTGTGCTGATTTTCAAAGATCGAACTTCTAATCGGGATTCCTGGACTCGTGTGGATATCTCTTAGAGGTCGGATATGTGTGCGGCTCAGAACTTCATCCTCAAGCCTAGATCAGCAAGTTAGAATGTCTAACTTACATAGGTAATATGGATCTAATCTTTTGTTGCATACCTGTAATAGATCTAGTGTAGATCTATGTTGATGCGATCAACACCTTTTCTTTATTCTTATACTTTTAATTTTTGATTTAATCTGATGCCATAATCATGCAATAGGATCTTAGATCTAAGATCTTCTCTAATTTTATGAATAAATTTTGATTTATTTTAGTCTTTCACTGCTTGATCTTGAAAAAATTTTAAGATCTAACCTTGAAACCATAGATCTGATTCCTTTACCTTCTAGATCAATCACCATCCTCGTGATGATCCTACAATCGAGAGCAGTTTATGAGTTAATTATGAAAATTCATATTTTAAATTTTCAACTCTTGAAGATATGAATTGTTATTACCATTAACTCAAAGGATGTATCACAAATACTATATACACAATGTGATAGAATAAAATAATTCTTTATTAATTTTTAAGTCAAAATTATAAAATTATCCTTAGAAGTGTATTATAAGTATCAACCAATCTGGCTTCTAGGGAACATATCTAACAAACTCCCACTTGACCTAAAGTCAATTGGCTATAAATCTAAGTCCTATCTTCTCAAGGTGGGCTTCGATCTTCTGCTGTCACAAAGGCTTTGTCAGTGGGTCTGCCATATTATCTATGAAGTCGACTCTCTTGACCTCGATGTATCCCTTCTTAAGGTAATCGCAGATGAGGTAAAATCACTACTCGATGTGCTTGGATTTTTGGTGAGACCTTAGCTCCTTAGCTAGGGCCATGGCACCATTATTGTCGCAATATAGAGCTATGGCATCCGATAGCATCACTCCAAACTCTGCAGCAAACTTCATGTACCAGAATGCCTCCTTCGCAGCTTCAGATGTAGCGATGTACTTAGCTTCCATGGTGGAGTCTGTGACTACGGTTTGCTTGGAACTCTTCCAGCTTACTGCACCATCATTGCAAACAAACAGATTACCAAATGTCGACTTTCGATCATCTATATCAGATATAAAGTCCGAATTTGTATATCCTTAGACATGGAGTTCTCCATTTCAAAAGATCAGCAACATATCCTTAATCCTTCTTAAGTACTTAAGGATACATTTCACAAAAGTCCAGTACTCTTTACCTAGATTCGATTGATACCTACTCATGACACTCACAGTATGGGCAATATCAGGGCGTGTACATGGCATGGCATACATGAGTCTCCCTATTGCTGAAGCATAAGGGATCTTGCTCATGCGTTCAATCTCCTCAGGTATGCTGGGGCACATTTTCTTGGAGAGATGAATATCATGTCTGAAGGGTACTAGACCGCTTTTGGAGTTTTCCATGCTAAATTTCTTTAGCACCACCTCTATGTACATCTTCTATGAGAAGCCTAGCATCTTATTTGGTCTATCTCTATAGACCTTAATTCCCAATATAAAAGATGCTTCTCCTAAATCTTTCATAAAGAACTACTTTGATAACCATATTTTGACTGTGGTCAACTTGAAAATATCATTTTCAATTAGGAGGATATCATCTACATACACTACGAGGAAGACAACAGCGCTCCTACTGACCCTTTTGAATACATACGGCTCCTCAATTTTAATGAAACCAAATGATTTGATCACATTGTTAAAATAAGCATTCTAGCTCCGAGATGCTTTCTTTAGTCCATATATGGATCTCTACAACTTGCAGACCTTATGATCTCCATCACTAAATGCAAAATCAAGGAGCTATTTTAGATAGATATCTTCCTCAAGATATCCATTTAGGAATGCCATTTTCATGTCCATCTACCATATTTCATAATCGAAATAGGCTACAATAGCAAGCAATGTCCAGATGGATTTTAGCATGGCTACTGGCAAAATGGTATCCTATTTTAGAAACTGCGTTCCAAAGTCAATCGTTAACTTGTTGATGGTTGAGCTACATTATATCTATAATTGATTCATTAATAAATAATGTTGGGGATAAATCAATGCCTGTCGAAGTTTAGCTAAGACTCTGACTCTTGATCAGTTCCATCCTATTGTAGCTATAACAACTGAACCTCAACCCACAGGAGTATTCGAACTCTAAATCATTCTAAGATGGCTGATCTTCAACACTACAGTCAGATAATCCGATTGGTGGGAAAGACCAATTTTGGATTCAACGGGGCAATTATAGATTCCTTCTCCAAATGAACTTGAATAGTTAACGCTTCTACCTGACAGAACTGGCTAAGTCCCCACTCCTGCGCATCTCGTTTGGCCAATCTCCTTCCATGAAACTTCTTCAGTAGTTGAACTTCTTTCGAGCTGCCCCAGAGTAACTTCAGTGCTTTATCATTATTTATTGATGAGCAACCCTGAGAATGGCCGAACCTCAAAGGAACAGCAAATATGCCAGTGTTTCAGTCGTGCTTGCTTATTGCAGCCATCGGTCAATACTTGATCCAGGCAGACCCCTCACAGCCAGACTCCTTTCGGTTGGATGTCTTTCAGGCCTCTTCATCGATCGAACCCCTTCTGGACTTCTCTTTCGATCGAATTCCTTCCACCCGCCTGAAAGGACCATCGCATACACCTTCAACATAGCGAATAAAAGCCAACGCACAGTCAATCTTGAGAACCTCCGAACTCCTTTGGAATAACAACATCCAAGAGCCCTTCATCGCTTGCAACTATCCCATCCGAACTCCAGCTGTTAGATCTCCAACAAACTAGCACGTCACAACAATGAACACCATCCTCCATAACAAACCCCACGTGGCCCTGAACGGCCCACTACCAAGTGGTTGTGGTTATCGTTATCAGTTTGATATAGGCTTCGAGGCTATAAAAAGGATCCTCCAGATATATTTTCTTCAAGCTCTCTTCTCTCTTCCGATACTCTACAACTTTCTCTATTGAGTACTCCATTTCTATTGGCCAAAAGAGCTAACTTGATCGTTAAAGGGTCTTATCGGAGCCACCCCCCAGGCTCTGGATGAGACTTATTTTTCAGGTCACTGATGGCGATCTCATCTTCTCTGACTCCAATGCTTCTCCGATGACGATCAAATTTTGCACCAACAAGATTGACGCTAGAGAAAGGATCCTCTACCTTTTGAGATTTTCTTGTTCTTAAAGGAGTGTTCAGTAGAGATCTCTACTTCTTCTCCTTCAGAGTCCTCCATCCCAGAAAAAGATGCCTCCTAGAAAAGCTTCAACCCGATGGTCAACGGCCTCTACGGTCAAATCCCAGCTAGATCTGCCCATCCCTATTTCATCCTCAATAACTCAAGTTCCACCTGCAGCAATGGTGGACGCGGAGTAGTTTAATCTACTAGTCTAGCAGGTTCACAGCCTCATGAATGCAGTGCAGGCCATGCGACAGTAGTAGCCTCTAGCACCAATTTGGTCATAGTAGGCTTCTCCGGAGCCCCATGATCTGATCTGGGGATGGCTGACTTGGGCTAGCAGATCGGTGACCTCCAAAAAAGAGAAGTAGTAGGTCGAGAGCCCCTGCTCTGATCATGACTCTACCTCTGTGGGGACTTTGCTCCCGTTCAATCAGAAGACCTTGGAGATCCATGATCGAGAGAATCTCCTGGACCATAAACTATAAGAGATGAACCGATAGATTGAGAAACTCCATCGTGCTCCCCTCCCATGGTAATGATATCTTTACTGACCCTCCTTTCTCTCACCGCATCATGCAGGAACCTATTCCGTCGAACTACAAGCTCCCTCAATTTAAGAGCTACGATTGGACTACCGATCTGATCGCCCACCTGAAGGTCTTTCAAATAATAATGCTACTCCACGGTGCACTAGACGCCATTCTATGCTGGGCTTTTTCATCTATCTTGAAAGGAACAGCCAAAAATTGGTATTCGATCCTCAAGCCGGATATCATCTTTTTCTTTGATCAAATGAGCTACCAGTTCACGACTCATTTTATCAGTAGCCAACACCCCCGTCGAGGTTCCAACTTCCTCATGAACATCAAGCAGCAAGAGGAAAAATCCATCTGAGCTTATGTTAACCGCTTCAATGTACCTACCCTAGAAGTCTAAAATCTGGACCAATCTATCACTATAGCCGCACTAAAAGGCAGCCTTTAGAAGAACAATCTACTATTCTCCTTGGAGAAGAAGTACCCCATGGATTTTTCTGATATGTTAGCTCAAGCTGAAGGCTATGCCCGAGCAGAAGAGGCCTTCAAGGCTAAGGATAGCGAAGCCATAGAAGAGCGGTGAGCCAAACAGGCCCGCATTTGAAGAGAAGCCGAACGAGGTTCGACCACGGTCATGGACTCCCCCCAAGCACAAGCGATCCCAAACTCCTCCTCAAGCTCATTGTCTAAGAAGCCCTGATAGAAGGGCACGGTGGGGCTCCCCCCTCCGAAGGTTCCACAACTATGCCCCTCTCAATGCTCCAAAAATTCAAGTACTGATGGAGATCAAGGAGCAACTACCAACGTTGGAAAGGATGCACTCCCATCCTGGCAGATGTAATCCAAACAAGTACTACCTCTATCATCATGACCACGATCATGATACTGAAGAATGTATTTAGCTCCAGGACAAAATCGAAGAGCTCATCAGGCAAGGCTGGCTCAGTTGATTCCTATGGTGTCGGTTCGAAGGAAGAGAGGATCGGCTAAGGGCACTACCGCAACCTTAACCATCGAGGAGGGAGGAGCGGTAGGTAGATCCACCACCCCTCGACATCATCAATACCATCTCTGGGGGACTTTAGTGAGGGGAGGCTAGCAGATCGATGGAGCTCGAGAAGAGGTGAAGAACAAAGAAGCCCATCGCTTTCACCAATAAGGATGCCTAAGGAGTTTAGTTTCTATACAATGATGCGGTTGTAATCTCTTTAAACATTACTAACTATGATGTGCACCACGTTCTTATGGATAATAGAAGCTCTGCTGATGTTTTATTTTATGATGCTTTCTTAAAATTTTTTTTACCTAATAATCACTTGGAACCTATGAACTCTCGGTTGGTAGGCTTCACTGCGATGCCGTGCCAGTTGAGGGCATAGTAACTCTAACTGTGGCTGTAGGACAACATCCAAAACTGGCCAGAGCATAGGTTAATTTTTTAGTTGTAAAAGCCCCATCTGCCTACAATGCTATTCTTGGCTGACCTGGTTTGAACGTACTCTGAGCTGTAGTATCAACTTAATACTTAAAGGTAAAGTTTCTGACAAGCTGCAAAATTGGAGAGATCAGAGAAGACTAGGCCTTGGCAAGGCATTGTTACTCCATGGCCCTACAAAAAAACCCCCAGCCCGACCTTTGCCCTATTGATGGACTGGATGTCCATGACGACCTTACGAAGGAGCGGGATGAGCCTATGGAAGATCTCATTTTTGTCCCATTGAATGACGAAAATATGGAGCACATCGTGCAGATCGACTCCAACTTAGGGGATGAGGTTCGAGAGCAACTCATCGCCTTTCTTCAAAAGAATGCGGACGTCTTCGCCTAGACCCCAATGGATATGTCGAGGATTGATGCTGAGGTCATAGAACATCGACTAACTATTGATCCCAAGTGTCGGCCAGTAAAAGAGAAGATGTGCAGCCATGCTTTGGATAGGCAGAAAGTAATTGCAAAAGAAGTTGACAAGCTCCTCAAGGTCAGATTCATCCAAAAAGTTAACTACCCAAATTGGGTCTCCAATGTGGTGCTCGTCAAAAATGTGAACGACAAGTGGAAGATGTGTATAGACTTTAAAAAGCTGAATAAAGCTTGCACAAAAGATGGCTACCCCTACCTAGGATTGATCAACTGATGGATGCAACCTCGAGCCACGAGCTCCTCACCTTCATGGATGCCTTTTTCGACTATAACCAAATTTGGATGGCACCAGAGGATGAGACGAAAATCACTTTTATTACTGACCATGATTTTTACTATTATAGAATTATGCCTTTCGGACTCAAGAATGCATGGAAACATACTAGCACCTGGTCGGATGCTGACTGAAAAAGTGGCATCCCTAAACCGCTTCGTCTCGTGATCAGTCGAGCAATGCATGCCCTTCTTTCAACTTCTCAAGCAGCCAAAGAGCTTTTGCTGGATAGCAGAATACCAATAGGCATTCGAGGAGCCTAAAAATTACCTCAGCTCACCAATACTATTGACAAAGCCTAAGCCTAGAGAAGAATTATTCTTGTACCTAGCAATCTTCCCATAGCCCTGGCAGCAGTCTTGGTCAAGGAGAAAATGAAAGTGCAGTGATCGATCTACTACATAAGTCGGATCCTGAGAGATGCAGAGATCAGGTACTCTAAATTAGAAAAATTGACTTACTCTCTTCTAATTATTGTCAGAAGACTCTGACCTTACTTTCAGGGGCACATCATAACTGCCCTCATGAATCAACCAATTAAAGCAGTCCTTCATCAAACGAATGCCTTCAAAAAAATTATAAAATGGGCAATTGATCTTATAGAATTTGACATCAACTACCAACCTCAACCGTCGATCAAAGCCCAAATATTAGCAGATTTTGTAGTAGAATACACCATTCTAGATGAAGCCAAGCTTGAACATAATAAAACTGACATTCCATGGTTGCAACTAAGCTCCCTCGAAGTGAGTGTCGACCTTTTTGAAGATTTTTAGGCCCTATACATGGATGGTTCATCCAATGCTGCTGGAGCAAGCATGAGGTTGGTCTTGGTTAACCTCAAGGGAGTCATCATCGAATATGCGCTATGCTTCGAATTTTCTACAACTAATAATGGGATTGAATATGAAGCTCTGATTGCTGGGTTAAAAATAGCAAAAGAGTTAGAGGTAGATCGGCTCCAAGTTTTCAGTGATTCCTAGTTGGTGGTCAGACAGGTTAGCTGCAGCTATGAAGCCTAAGAGAAAAGGATGATGAAATATCTTAAGAAAGTAAAGAACTTGACTTTGGCCTTCAATAGTTTTAGCATTCAATGGATTCCGAGGGTAGAAAAAATAAGAGCCGACCTTCTCTCTAAATTGACCACTTTAGCTCCAGCCGAACTGCCTAAAGAAGTATTTTTTGAAATTCTAAAGTGCCCAAGCTTAGAGGAGTCATAGCCTGTTATGCAAGTTGAGCACGAGCTAAGCTGGATCGACCCACTAGTTGCCTACCTTAAGGATGGAGCTCTTCCTTATGATCCGAAAGAAGCTTGAAAACTCAGGAATCAAGCTTCCTAGTTGTTCTGTATGAAGGCAAGCTATATAAAAGGTCGTATTCTCTACCGCTCTTGAGGTGTCTTCGATCTTCAGAGGCCGACTTCGCATTATGAGAAGTGCATTAGAAAATTTATGGAAGTCATGTAGGAGCCAAATCCCTATCACAATGACTACTTTGGTAGGAGTACTATTGGCTGACCTTGTACCATGACTCTATAGAGTATGTCAAAAAATGTGACCGCTGTTAAAGAAATGCAAACATACAAAGATAGCTGGCCTCTGAGCTTACTCTACTAAGTGCACCTTGGCCATTCGCATAGTGAGGGATGGATATACTTTGGCCTCTTTCTAATAGCATCCAGATAACAGAAGTTCCTCCTGGTTGTAATTGACTACTTTACTAAATAGGTCGAGGCCGAACCATTAGCAAAAATTACTGAGGCCAAGGTACAGGATTTTATCTGAAAGTTAATCGTCTATCTATTTGGTATGTTCCGAACTCTCATAACAGATAACGGATGATAGTTTGCTGGGATGAGGTTCACTGAGTTCTGCAAAAATCTAAACATCTCCCATCACTTCATGTTAGTGGCCTATCCGCAAGCAAATGGTGAAGCAGAGGTGACCAATAGAATTTTACTGTAGGGCATTAAGGCAAGACTTGAAAAAGTAAGGAAGACTTGGATGGACGAAATCTACCACATCCTCTGAACATACCGAACTACTCAAAGGCTACTAACTAAGGAACACCATTTGTCTTAGCCTTTGGAATAGAGGCAGTCATCCCAATTGAGCTTAAACTTCCGTCAGCATGGCTTATGGCCTTCAATGAGCAGCATAACTTATAAGACCTCAGAGTCAACCTCGATCTACTGGAGGAAAAAATAGAAGAAGCTCATGTTCGGATGGCAGCCTACAGATGAAGAGTTGCAAGATACTATAACTCCAGAGTAAAAGGCAAAGCATTTAGGATGGGAGACTTGGTGCTCCGACGAGCATCCATTTCGTAACCTCAGAATCAAGAAAAGCTCATACTTAATTGGGAAGGTCCGTATAAAGTTGAGGAGGTCATCTGGCCTAGAACTTATCACTTGAAGAAGCTCGGAGGAGAAACACTCTCGTGGCCTTAGAATTTAGAAAATCTAAGAATGTACCACCAGTAACTTTTCCTTAATAAAAAAAATTATGTGATGATAAATAACTCTCCGAAGCAACCTAAAATAGTCTATTAGGAACAGGAGGAGAACCTCATCTTAACGTGAGCAAAGTCGAAGGTCTCATTAAATTAAGATGATATGAGGGAAGAGGCTCTGCCAATGGCCCTAATGTGCCCCTATAGTCCATTAAGAATAGAAGGAGAACCTTATCCTAATATGAGCAAAGTCGAAGGTCTTGTTAAATTAGGATAAGATGAGGAGAGAGGTCCTGCCAATGGGCCTAATGTGCTCCTACAGTCCATTAGGAATAGAGGGAGAACCTCGTCCTAACGTGAGCAAAGTTGAAGGCCTCATTAAATTAAGACGAGATGAGGAAAGAGGCCCTACCAATGGCCCTAATGTGCTCCTACAGTCTGTTAGGAATAGAAAGAGAACCTTATCCTAGCATGAGCAAAGTAGAAAGCCTTATTGAACTAAGATGAAATGAGGGAAGAGGCCCTGCCAACGGTCCTAATGTGTCCCTATAGCTCATTAGGAATCGGAGGAGAACCTCATCCTAATGTGAGCAAAGTCAAAGACCTCATTAAATCAAGATGAGACGAGGGGAGAGATCTCGCCAATGAATCCAACGAACCTCTATGATCATGCAAAGGGTGGAAGGCCGAGGCCTCGCTAATCTAAAACAAGGAAAAGGCCAAGACTCTACTAACGACTATCGTGCATATCCCCCTACGGCCATACCAAATGCCAAAGGTAAAACCCCATTCTGATCCATGGAACGGACCTCTAGCTTGACATCCATGACAAGCATCTCATTAAAAATAAAGTAAAGAAAAATGCGGCACCCAGAATCACGTCTACAAGAGATGACAAAAAAAAAAGAGGTACCATTTCGTTATGGAGTTATGTTCATTATAAATAAAAGTCAATAAGATCAATTACACAAAAAGTAGACACACTACAAGTAAATTGAAGGTCGGAAAGGACCAACTGTGCGAAAGAATAAAAGCATTATAGATAGAATGAAGATCGATGAAACCGATTACATAACAAAAAAAGAAAAGAGGTGAAGTCCCAAGACGGCCCGGGCTCTTCAGACTTTGGGCTATCGGCTCCAGCTATCACCAAAGCTTTCTTCAATCTAAAGATCTCCTCCTCGAGCTCCTTCTTCTTATATATGCCTTCGATGTACATTCTATTGGTGTACTCAAATTTGGCCTTGAGTTCTCGCTGTTGCTTCCTTAAGACTTCAGATTTAGCTTCAGCATCCTCGACGGCTTGACGCTCGCAGGTCAACTAGAGTTTCAACTATTGAACTTTAGCTTTCTCCACCCAGACATCCTCCGAGAGCTCATTAACGATCTTCCTCAGAGAAGTGAGCTCCTCAGATTTGCCACTTGATCTAGCTTGCCGAATGCTATAAAACCTCCTTTGAAAATAGGTCACCTCATCCCTGGTAGCCTTCAGCTCGTCTTCAAGTCTGGACATCTTCCTTGCCCAGGTCGCCCAGTAACTATTGTGCTGGTCCTCAGTATCCTACAACTACTTCTAAAGCTAAGAAAACTTTTTCGACCAATCCCAATCATACAGGATTTTGTCAGTTGACCATGACAAACTCCCTTCTAAGAGATAGATCTTTTCTTTTGCCTTCTTAAGATCAACTTCAAGAGAGCCAAACTTCGCTGTTAGCACCCAAGACTTGTCGCTTGCGTTCTTCCGAAGTTCAGCAATCTCCTTCTCAAAATTACCTTTTCAAAAACTGAAGCTCGCAGAATCCTTCATGTGCAAACTTCGAAGGCTTGTGACTTCTTTAGTCGCCTCCGAAGCATTCTTCTGAGAGGCCTAAAGGTCGGCGTCAACCTTCTTCAACTTTTTTCTTAAATGGTGGACTTTCTTCTTCAAACCTTTTATCAAAGGCTTGAATGAAACTCCCTATGGTAAGGGGTCGATGTCAGCCAGAGAAAGGGGGTCGTGGCCCTGGTTGTCGAAGGTGTTCTGAATCACATGTAGTATAGAGTGTAAAGAAAAAGAGAGATTTATTTTCATTACTTCAAATATTTTTGATACATCAAAAAAAAAGAAAAGAAAAGTACATAAATGTCAAAAGTTTAGACCTCGGGTGGCTTGTCCATTGGAGAGGTCGAGACATTCTCGACCACCTCCAGCTCTCGAGCAGGCTCGGACGTTGCACTTGTAGGTTCTGAAACCTTCAAAGTAGCTTCGACGGCATGGCAGCAGAGGCAACCTCAACATCAGCGCGTGAAGGGCTAGCTCTATTCTCTGGCTCCACTATGAGGAGGTCCAGATCAATGTCAGAAAAGTTCTTGGTGACCCACCCCAAGCAGATCTGGAACCCTTCCAAGAAAGATTCCTGGGCGAAGTCTATTTTGATGTCCTCCATATCTTTGGAGGACTTGAAGTCTTGCACGACCCTCTCCATAGCGGCATTAACCTCCTCCTGTGCCTTCCTTCTTTCCTCTTCTCTAGAGCTAACTCGGCCCTCAACTTCGCCATCTCTTCATGCTCCTCCCTTAACTACTTCCAAAGGCATTCGACTTCAGACGAGTAGATTTGCGAGGCTACCTTCAGAGCGTCAATCTCGGCCCAAGCCTTCTCGACTTCTGTGCGGGCTTCCTCAAGGACCTTGAAAGCTTCGGCCCATCTCTAGTTTGCCACCTCGAAGTGAGCAAAAAGGTAGTGTCCCAACTACAAAACAAAACGTGAGTCAGAATTCTAAAAGATCCCGACTTTAAAGCCCGAAGGGTGTGAAGTCAAAATCAAAAGAAGCCACTTACCTCCAGAAAGGCAGCGAAGGACTCGTCGAACCTCTCAACATCATCCTTCTAGTGCATCCTCTCTATAATGTGGGAAAGGATGCTCTCCTCCATCAATGACTGGACGACCTCTCGGTCATCTAGAAAATCCTACTCTTATCTAAGATCCTCTCCCTCAGAGCTCTTAACCTTCCGTCCAACTTTCTTGCCGATGGCCTTCTTCTTCTTCCTCTCCACAACTTCTTCTTGATAAATAGGAGCAAAAGGGGCGGCCTCATCAAACAAGACTGGGCTCGATGCGGTAACGACGGGCTTGAGGGCCAACATGGCCTGAATCGGCATGGCCTAGCTTGACTCTCTAGTTTGAGCCTTCTTCTATGGTTCACTGGAAGGACCGCCCTTCCTCTTAAGGGTCTTGATTCCCTTCGCCAGGTAGTTCCATTCCTTTGGAGTTATTTTTGCAAAAAAGATAAAATTAGAAGGTCAAAGGAAAGAATACCATCCAACTGACTGAATATGAAGAACTATCTATTGGGTTAAGAGAACTGATATCGAAATTGAATGAGATTTGCTCATTTCCAAAATGTCTGGGATCCGGTAGTGAGATCATTAAGGAGCTTCAGCTTATCCGACTGCAACTCCGTACTCCGGCTTTACTACGCCACAGGCTCGACGGACCAATTTCTTATCTCGCCCCACGGAGGAAGCCCTAACCCTAAGGAGGGATGAGAGATGAAAAAGAATTTTTTCTTTCAGCCATGAATGGAGAAAGGAGCACCTTTAAGCAGTCCCTTCTTGTCAAACTATAAAGATACATACCACCAATCCACTTGGTAGTTTGGATGAATTTAAAAGGTAAAGAAAAATATGGAAAAAGAAAATGCGTAGGTCGGACGCCTAGATGGTGCACAGAGAGAGAAATCCTATTGATGAATCTAAAGAAAATTTGGACTCCGCCATTGCAGCAAGAAAAATATTAAGAAAGCCTAAATAGGTGTAACGGTACAAGAGAAGGCAAGGGTAACCTAGTCTCAACCCAAAGGATTTCGACATAAGACAGTTCATCGGGAGGAGGTAAGCAAACTTGGTCATCGAGCCTCATATTTCAAAAGGAGATCCTAAAGACAATTCGGCTTAGAAAAAAGGTTATCAAGACCAAAGTCTACAGGAAAATGGTTGCAGGCACAAAAGGAGATGGGCCGACTCCCAAGAGTTCAGCCTCCTCAAGGACGAGTTCACCAAGGTTAGAGGGTTGGGCTCCTAGAACAAGTTGACCAGAATACTCGTTAGACATTTGGATCAAGTGAAATCAAGGATTCGCCAAGAAATCAAAAAAACTAAGGTGTTACAAACTTGTGATAAAATATAGAAGAGCGAGAAAGCAAAGAGTGCAAAATAATCCAAAAAAATATCAGAGGCTGACCTAAATCGGCTGGGAAGGAACAAGGAGATTTGGATGAATGTACCAACAAAGTGATGGGGGTTGTGCCTAAACCAAGATAAATGGAGGAAGAAGCTTGGACCGCTTTACGGGATGGAAGAAGAAAGTGTCAGGAGAAGGAGATGAGGATTTCAAAGAATAAAGGCTTCGGAGGAGGAGATGAGGTTTAAGAAAGCTCGGAGGAGGAGGATGGGTTTTAAGTAACGGTGCCTATAGATTTCCAAGAATGGTTATGATTGCAGATTTCCTCCAGTCGATCTTGATCGACGCATGTCCACACAACATCATGGCAGAAAGCTTCTAATGGCAGACTCCCTTAATGACACCATACTAAGCAACTTCTGATGAGGAATTGAAAAACGTCTCTTCAGGCCACCATGCCATTATACCGAGCTTCAGATACCATGTTTTGGTAAAAGGCCGAAAACTTTTCCATCGTACCAAGATTGAAGGAACCTAATAGATTTGAAAATCTTCAAAACTCGAACAGTCTCATCCTTGCGAATAAACTTCGAAACTCAGGAGTAGGGAGACTAAGTGTTGGGAGTAATCTATGACTATCAAAGTTTGGCTAAGAACTCCGACTCTTGATCAGTTCTATCGATTGCAAGCTTCTATAACAACTGAACCTGCAATCCGTGAGGAGTATTCGAACTCGTGATCATATCTGAGATGGTCATCTTTTCGACACTTGTAGTCGATTAATCTAATGTTGGGAAAAGATCGATTTTTGGACTAATGGGCATGCGATTTCTTCTCCAGAGACTTGGAGATGTTTTATATGATAGGCTGGGGTGGCTTGTCTTTTCCTATAGAGAAGCTTTCGAGTTCTATATGTTTCTTAGCTTCTTATGTCATCCCTTTTCAGTCCGACTCTTTCGGTTGATATCTTTCTTCCAGCAGTGAACTCGTGTGCCGAACTGCTGCTTCGCGTCTATGGGGATTACGTGCGAGGAACTTAAGTGGCGTTAGTCATGAGTTCATTTGGTGCACATTGCGAGTGGAGATCCAGATCCCTGAGGTAATGAGTCTCGATATGAGTACCTCATTAATACTGCATGGTAGCATTACTGCTATTAGATGGCCTAGAGTAGTTCTTGTTGCTTGCTTATTATGGCATCGGTTAGAGTTGAGTCCATAGCAGTGAGTATGCTCTTGCACTTATGGTCACTTCGTTAGGTACTCCTGTTCTTTTAGTTGGACCTATCTTCAAGCATCTTTCCATGCGGCCACTAGTTGTTCGTTGTGCTTACCTGTGATTCGAGTTTATGATCTTGACATCTCTCTTAAATGCCGGTCCAGTCCCCTCTCTGAGCAAAGGTGACGCTAAATGCCGAGGCCGTACAGCGCGGTTTATCCATATATAGTCTGAATGATAAGCCAAACACAGACGGACTACAACCATCTATTCTTGCAAATGCCACCTTCCTAAATCTTCTCTTTGCTGAAGATTATATATGATGTGATCCGAACGGATCCGCCTGTCACTAGGTTGCTGCGAACTCGATGCATCACTAACGGGGTGACTATTCTCCATCCCAACACTCCAACTATTAGGTCTCCAACAGACTAGCACATCACAGAGCGAGATGGATCTATCCACCCTCTCTATATTCTATAATCCTCTACTATCTGCCAATGACCCGTGGACTAAGTTAGTTGTAGCTATCACTATCAGTTTGATACAGGCTCCAGGGCTATAGAAAGAGAATCCTTGCCAAATGATATGTGTTCGTTTAACTCTCCTTTCTCCGCTGTGTTGTGGTAGCGTTGCGTCTGAGCAGACTTTTCTCTACTTGGATATCTTGTGCGAGTGTGCGTGTTTGTGTCGAGTTGGGTATGTATCTGTACTTGAATTTGTCGAAGGGTCTTGCTGATGCGCACCTTCACTCTGTAGCTCTGGTGAGACGTTATTTTTGGCAAGTCACTAGTGGCGACCTCAATCTTCTCCGACTTCAGTGCTTCTCTCCCTGGGTGATTGATGTCGAGAATTTTGTGTGGAGGCACCGAATGAATATAATAGTATGATAGTTGTTTGATAAATTTTTAATCATAAAGTAATTCAATCTTCTAATAAATTTATTATTGCGATGAAAGTCCTTAGATTATTTAGCTTTGATAAAAAGAAAGAATTATCAATTGTCCTTAAAATTCCGTTATGACTAAATGATAGGCTAATAATTAGGATGATAGTGTCTTACGAGCATAAGTCCTGTATATGCTGGAGTGAGGTAGTAGTTTTTTGTTCCCTCTTAATCCAAAAGGTATTGGAGATACTTGTGATTGACATTAGGCTAGTGTGATATGTTATATGGTATATCATTCATGTTTAGGGGTTTGAGAGGTCGTGGAGACTAAACTCCAGACATGCTACTGTCAAGAATGTCTTTGGATGGGATATTTAGGTAATTAGTTGGTCCCTTAGAACCTGAGATCACCTCAGTGTACTTGCAAGCAATCTCCACTGTGCTTATTAGTTGGAACTAAATGTAAGCCTGATATTTCTAATTTCAGTAATGAGATGTATTACTTCTGGGCAGCAGTCAAAGTACTTACGAAAGTCATTATTGTATTCGAGATGAAATTGACCACTTTCAAAGAGTTTAGAGAAAAATGCATCACTGTATTTTTCAAGTACAACAAGAACCTTGGATAGGGTAATCCATGATAGTATGAATGTTGATAAAGTTTTTAAAATACAATGTGACAACCTATTAGGAGTTGAAATAGTTGAAACTTTTAGGTAAATCCTACGACCATTTTGATCAAGGGGATAATTATAATGGAAACTATATCCGCTATGATGGTCTAAGGATGGTTGTTCTACATGCATGTCGCCATATCCGATCGTTTGGACTATTCTATTGTGCTAGATGGCCACTTTGCTGTCGGTGTAATTACAAAGAATTTATTATCATGCTATACTCCAGCTATAGATTCAGAACCTATAGGTCACATTAGGCCATTGAGAGTTCATGGATCCGAATCGGATTAGTTGATCATTATCGTGAATGTAGAGGAAGCATTCGTGATTTATATCTGATCCAATATGATAATGTTTAACCTAGTGCAAAGTATTGCAATGAGCGAATCGATTGCAATGTTAATGAGTGTATTTATTTGGTGTATTTATAATTTTGGATTGGGAGAGCCAATTATGCGTGAAAATTTTAAGTCAATTAAATGAGTATATTGTATTATTGTTTGAGAATTTGATTTTATTTACTTGATTTCGATTCAGTGTGGAATTGATTTATGGATAAGGTCTAGGGTGATTGCAAGGAATACGAAAAACAGTCCTAAGTTTCAACTAAAGCTTCGGTCAACACTAATTTTTTTTTTAATTAAAAAAACCATTAACATTAAAATTAGAGATAATCTCTCGGATATATACGGCTGAGAGTGCTGACTGTGGTAGAGGTCTGTTGTTTGTGCATGTTGTAGTTATGTAGAGGATTCACTTTCGTGTTTAATTAGATTGAATTAATTTTGGTATGATTTTGGTTTGAGAAACCCATGTTTTGGACCAATGTAAAATAAGAACCTAGGTCAGAACGTAAGAACTTCCGCTCCTTAATGCCATCTCTAGTCCCAATGCCGCCCCTTCATCCCCATTTGATTTTGTGTGAGATTCTCCATGCCCAATGAAAAGCCTACCCACATCCCAAAGTCCCTCTTTCTTTCTTAATATGGTAAATTAAGTGGGGACTCAAAGGTCAAAGTAGAATTGGTTTTTGATTTCAAAAATTCTATGAAGATAGAAAAATTTAGAAAAACCAAAACTCTTCCTAATCGTGCATTGAGGATTCCAACCCAGATTTTTTTTGATATTTTTTTGCAAGCTTTTAGAGGGGTTTCTATATGAAAAAACTGAATAGTCCATAGTAAATGACAAGTAGAGGGGGCGCCCAAGAGTTTGGAACCCTTTGTTCTGTCCTATTTTGGAATTCCTTGTCTAGGTATTTGACCTAGACAGGACTCCTCTAATATCTTCTCTATATAGGATGAATTTTAAGCTAATTTTTGGATATATTAATAGAACATTGAAGACTTTAAAGGTGTACAAAAAATTAGGAAGAAAGAAGTATTGGGACAATGGAGAGTTTTCAA
>QRFJ01001474.1:101801-148342 GCA_006176705.1 Cocos nucifera | reverse complement strand
GATATGCCATTAACTCGATAAGAACGCATTCGAGTCGAGTAGCTCCCAATTAAAAACCAGTCGATCGTATCTGCCAAACTTACCTTAGACACCAAATTTTGAGCCAGAACCAATCGGGTTAGCCTACAATCCAGACTCTAACCACTGAGCCTAATTAGGTCTTAGCTTGATCGATCACTCACGTGACTTGATCTTGACCCAAACTTAATCCTATTAGGCTGGTCAATTTAAGCATTGTTGATCCCATCTAACCAACTCTTAATTCAGTTTGATCAACCGCTAGATCTAATTGAGCTACCCAAGCCCGAACCCAATTTTATGAACATGTCTTAGATCTGAAAATTCTCAATTTTAGATCTAATACGTTTCATAATCTTAATTCTTAATTAAGTTTAGGGTTCAAAAATAAAATATGTAAATAAGATCCTAGGATTTCAGGATCTAGGGTTTTGCAGAAAGTAAGTTTTTAATTTTTGATTAAGGATGAACGTGCAGCACCCCTACACATCATAAGAACACCCCATCAAATGGGAGGAGAGGGTCTTTAAGCCCTACTTTATTCTTATGACTAGATGGCCAAGGGGAATGCCTTAATCAGAAATACAACTAATCTACAAAAACTAATTAGATCTAAGCATATATCTCATATAAAAAAATTAATCTAATTAAAATATATTTTGTATATATCACATATATCATGCATGTATATTTTTTAGATCTAAATTATCTCATAATCATCTAAAAAGTTAAATTTAAATTTAATCTTATCAAATATAATTTAATCTAGACCCTATTGTAGAACTATTCTACAACTAGTCTAAACATGCAACTATCATATCTCATATGAACAAATTAAATTTAATTTATTTTCTATTTTTAGATCTGATTATAATATCTATAAGATCAAAAAATAATAAATAAATAAATTTAAAAATTATATTTAATCAAATAAAATTTATAATTATACTAGACTACACAGAATAATTCTATTCCTAGTCTAGTTATGTATCTCATACATATTAGATCTAGATTAATTAATTTTAATTTTCTATTTTTTTATTTTTTTGATTTCAGATCTAATCACATCTCATGTGATATATGAAATTACTAATTTATCAGATTAAATCAGATCTAAATAAATTTTATAAGAACCTGGCTCTGATACCAGTTGAAGGAGAATCCTGATTTTTTGGGGTTAGGTTCGTTCAGATCCGATTGGATCGAGAGGCATATTTCAAAAATTTTCTCTTAGATACTAATCAGATCTACCATTTTTTAGATCTAATTTTATGCTTTGATAATCAAAAAAATTAAATTAAATCAAATCTAAATTAATTTTACCTTGATTCTGGATAATCTGATTATCCGTTGATGATCGTGCTGAAGCCCTGAGGCTCTGGATCTAGCCACGCAAGCATCTGACCTCTATCGATATTCACTTAGGCTAGATTTGGAGATCTTCTCTTTCTTTATCTCATCTCTAAAAATTAGATCTAGATCTGATTTAGAGGATCTTCAAAACTCCTTCTGAAGATCAGCAGTAGTCTCTACAACAGTGCTGCCTTCTTCCTTTCTCGTCAACCTTTTCTTGCCTGAATCGCACTAATCTGAAGGCCCAACTTTCTTGGGTGTGGAGAGGAGAGAGAGGATCAAAAAGGTGGCATGGAGGAGGGAGAGGGGCAACCTTGGGGTGTGGCTAGGAGAGAAGTCTATGAAAAGTGGGCGCAAATTGGTCTTTATATAGATCCTACTACGCCATGCAGTGCCACATCACCCCAGCCAATCACGTTGCTTCATTTAATTAGATCTAAATGTGATTGGTGGGATGACATCACCTGATCTAATTAGATAAGAGACCCACAGATTCATCCTAAGGTGATGCCTAAGATTGGTCAAAGTCTATAAGTGAGGGTCACCTAGTTTGAATCCAAGAAGCTACCTGGAGTCCCATCCGTATGGGACTCTAGGCATCCCTATCCATAGGCGCACGCCATCCTAGGAATGTGCCCCCTCCTTTTCAATTTTTAAGGAGGGACAAGCCCCTATCTACTCTTCAATAAGTGCATGACACATGGGCAGATGTCTAAGGGTCAAAGGTCAACGTTTGACCAAAGTCAAAGGACAAGAATTAATAGGTGACAAAAAATGGCAGGTGTTGTCTCAAATTTATCTCATAAATTAAGACAATCCTTTTCTAACCTGGACAAGCTCCAGTCAAACTAGATGAAGGTACTTGAGTGAGTGCAAACTCATTTGGCTCAGTCGAGATAACTTTTAATGATAGAAAAAGGAGAATGTTAGGCTCAATCGTGTGCTAGCATAATTTTCTTGAACCTAATTGAATCCAATTCAAATCAATTGAACTAGATTAGTCCAATTGATGATATTCAGACCCAAACCCTTATTTGTGTGATCCAATTAGGTTCAGTTCTGTATAGTAATGAGATATGTAGTGATCTCCATCATCAACATCATTGAAACTTCTTTTAATGGATCAGAACTCTTCTGATTCAGACAACTAGAATGATCGATCATCTAAATCATTCTAATTGCTCCCAAAATCCACCAGTGACATCTAATAGTATATTGTGGCAACCCATCAAAACTGAAAATCAATCTCTTGGTACAACTACTTGTGTGATTAAGTTCTTCTATCTTGAGCTCCGATCAGATTAGGGTTAAGGTGAACTCGTCAAACCCTAATTTCTATCATATGATTTAATCATTCGATTCAAGTCCGATGTGAAAACCTTAATAGAAACTTTTTATATTATTTCACTCTCTACCATGGCCATGGGCTTATGGACTTGATTCTCATGATCATCATAGGGCTGCTCCTCATCCACCCAGGTAGATAGATTTCATCTTAGTGCAATCCAATTCCTACAATGAACATGCTATAGCCAACATACACCTCAAGATTCTAAATGGCTAGGAGATCGAGTCATGGTGTAGTCAAACTATAACACCCTCAAGGTAAACTGTCGATGCACCTCAAGTCAAAGAACCAGACACACCACTACAGCTTCGAGTCAGTCATCGATGAGAAGGTAGACTTTCTTATGACTACTCGAGGTGGTCATGCTCAGTGCCCTCATTCTCTATTGAGTACCTGTACTCTCGCTCTGGTGTCTTTACACCATAGACTCAAGACTCATCTACTATAAAGAAGCAATTATACACTAACCTTCCGGATCAATCACCATCCTCATGATGATCCTACGGTCGGAAGCATTTTATGAGTTAATAATGAAGATTCTTGTCTTAAATTTTCAACTCTTGAAAATAAGAATTATCATTACCATTAACTCAAGGGATGTGTCACAGATACTAAATACACATATGTGATAGAAAATAATTCATTTTATTATTTATAGTTAAAATTATAATTTTGTTCCTAGAAGTGTATTACAAGTGTCAGTCAATTCTGGCTTCTAGGGCACACATATCTAACAAGACTACCATGGGTTATTGGGTTTGCTTCAGAACTTTCAGAAGGATCATCAACTCCATAAGGAGTCAGTGAATATAGTGGAAGGTTCATCTTTTGGTTCTTGATCCTCTAGGAAAGAAAAGAAGAATAGGAAGAAGAAAGCTAAGAAGGTGCAAGTTTAGGCTGGGACATCTGTGTTAGATATGTGTGCCCTAAAAGCCAGAATTAGCTACACTTGTAATACACTTCTAGGAGCAAAATTGTAATTTTGACTATAATAAATAAAATGGATTATTTTCTATTACATATGTATATTTAGTGTCTGTGATACATCCTTTGAGTTAATGATAATGATAATTCATATTTTCAAGTGTTGAAAATTTAAGACATGAATAATCATTATTAACTCATAAAATGCTCCCGACCATAGGATCATCATGAGAATGGTGATTGATCCGGAAGGTTGGTGTACAATCGCTTTTGTTTAGTAGATGAGTCTTGAGTCTACGGTGTGGAGACACCAGAGTGAGAGTACAGGTACTCTTTAGAGAACGAGGGCACTGAGCGTGACCACCTCGAGTAGTCATTAGGAAGTCTACCTTCTCGTCAATGACTGACTCGATGCTGCAGTAGTGTGTGTCTGGTTCTTTGACCTGAGGTGCATCGGCAGTTCACCTTGAGGGTGTTATAGTTTGACTACACCATTACTCGGTCTCCTAGCCATATCGGAATCCCTGAGGTGTATGTTGGCTATAGCATGTTCATTGTAGGAACTGGATTGCATCAAGATGGAATCTATCTACCTCGGTGGTAGAGGAGCAGCCCTATGATGATCATGAGAATCAAGTCCAGAAGCCCATGGCCATGGCAGAGTGAAATAATAGAAAGAGTTTCTATTTAGATTTTCACATCGGACTTGAATCGAATGATTACATCATATGACAGAAACTAGGGTTTGACGAGTTCACCTTAACCCTAATCTGATCGGGCTCAAGATAGAAGAACTTAATCACACAGGTAGCTGCACCAAGAGGTTCGCATTCAGCTCTGATGGGTTGCCACCATATACTGCTAGGTGTCACTGGTGGATTTTGGGAGCAATTAGAATGATTTAGATGATCGATCATTCTAGCTGTTCGAATCAGAAGAGTTCTGATCCATCGAAAGGAGTTTCGATGATGTCGATGATAGAGATCATGACATATCCCATTACCATACAGAACTGAACCTAACTGGGTCACACAAACAAGGGTTTGAATCTGGTGATCATCAATTGAACTGATCTAGTTCAATTGATCTGAATGAGATTCAATTAGGTTCAAGGAAAATCGTGCTAGCACTCGATTGAACCTAACGTTCTTCTTTTACTATCATAAATAAGTTGTCCTGACTGAGCCAAAGGAGTTTGTGCTCAATCAGAGGCCTTCACTATGGTCTGACTGGAGCCTTGTCCAAGTCAGAAAAGGTTGTCTTATTTTGTAAGACAATACCTACCATTTTTGGTCACCTGCCATTTCTCGTCCTTTGACTTTGGTCAAAAGTTGACCTTTGACTGGTCAAATGTTGACCATTGATACTTTGACTTCTGTCCACATGTCATGCACCTATTGGAGAGCTGGTGGGGGCTTGTCCCCCTACCAGAAATTGGCAAGGAGGCGCCTATTGGACAGGGACTCCATCTTCTTATTAGATTCTGATTAGACTCCTCCTAAGAACCAACTTTGACTGGTCTTAGGCATGCCATCTAAGGATGAATCCAAGGGACTCTATTCCCACCAATCAGATTTAGATCTGATTTCACAAAGGGTTGTGATTGGTTGGGATGAAGAGGAGTTGGATCACGCATAGTCTATAAATAAGACCCTGCGCCCAACTCAAAAATAATAATAGAGAAGAATCCTCTATGCCCCAAGGCTGCCTCTCTCTTCCTCCTCCATGCCAAGTTCATCTTCTCCCTCTCCTCTCCATGTCCAAAGGAGTTTGGGATTTCAGTTGGTGCAATCCAGATGAGAGAAAGGCGATAGAAAGCTAGAAGGCTGCGCTGCTGCAAAGGACAACTGCTGATCTTCGAAAGCTATTTTGAAGATCCTCCAAATCAGATTCAGATCTAATTTTTGGAGACATGATAGAGAAGAAGAGGATCTCTAGATCCAGCCTGAGTGGATACCGGTAGAGGCCAGGCACTTGCGTGGCTAGATCCAGAACCTTCCGCTGCTTACAGGATCATCAACGGGTAATAGGATTACCCTACATCAAGGTAAATTAAATTTGATTTAATTTATCTATATTTTATTTTAATTATTAAAATAATAAAAATTAGATCTAAAATATCTTAGATCTAATTTGGATCAAAGAAAAAAATTTTTGAAATATATCTCTTGATCTGATCAGATCTGAACGAACCTGGTCCGAAAAATCAGGATTTTCCTTCAACTGGTATCAGAGCCAAGGTTCTAAAGTATTTAGATCTAATTTTAAATTTATTTTAATTAAAAAATAAGTAATTTTAGATGTCACATGAGATGTGATCAGATCTAAAATTAGAAAAAATTAAAATTAAATGATTTGGATCTAAGATTAGAAAATATGCATGACTAGTTCTAAAATAGAATAGTTCTATAGAATAGTCTTGCATGTTTTAATTTAATTTGATTAAATCATATTTTAGATCTATTTATTTACTATTTTTTGATATTATAATTATTATAATAATATCTAAAAAATAGCAAATAAAAATTATTTAATTTTAAACATCATATGAGATATGATTGATGCATGTCTAGACTAGTTGTAGAATAGTTCTACATAGTTGTCTAGATTAGAGTTTATTTTGATAAGATCAATTTAAATCTAATTTTTTAGATTATTATGAGATAATTTAGATCTGAAAAATATGCATGATTCGATACATGAGATGTATGCAAAATATGCCATGATTAGATCTAATTTGTATATGAGATATATGATATAGATCTAAAACTATTTGTAGTATTACATGTTCCTGATTAAGGCATTCCTCTTGGCCGTCCGATCATAAGAATGAAGAAGGGTTTAAAGGCCCTCTCCTTCCCATCCGATGGGGTGTTCTTATGATGTGTAGGGGTGCTGCGCGTTCGTCCTTAATCAGAAATCCAAAACTTACTTTCTGCAAAATCCCTAGATCCTGAAACCCTAGGATTTATTGTGCATATTTTGTTTATGAACCCTACTTAATTAAGAAATTAAGATTATGAAATATTAATTAGGTCTAAAATTGAGAATTTTAGATCTAAGACATATTCATAATACTGGGTTCGGGCTTGGGTAGCTCAATTAGGTCTAAGCGGTTGATCAAACCGAATCAAGAGTTGGTTAGATGGGATCAACAATGCTTAAATTGACCAGCCTAATAGGATTAAGTCTGGGTCAAGATCGAGTCACGATCAAGCAAGACCTAATTAGGCTCAGAGGTTAGAGTCTGGATTGTAGGCTAACCCAATTGGTTCTGGCTCAACAATTTGGTGTCTAAGGTAAGTTTGGCACATACGACCGACTGGTTTTTAATTGGAAGCTACTCGACCTGAATGCATTCTTGTACGAGTTAATGGCATATTCCTTCCACCGATCTCACTTACCTGGCCATATCTGTTGACACAGTTCTGATCTGAGGTGGTCAATAATCCGAGCTAACCCATGCCACTAGGTTAGTCATAATTGTTATGACTATGACAAGTCTAGTTTAATGAGACCTGAATCAATTCTCCCTAAGAAAAGATTAAGTCTGAGGTCTTCCACCATTGTAGATGTGCGGGCCCTTCCCGGGGTTGATTGTTCTCGGCTGGATACAGTGGCTCAGTTGCACCGAAAAGATGCAACCATGTCTATTAGGCATTGGATGCTATGGGCTGGAGGATGAGTTGGGCTCAATATTTTGGATACGGTGAGAGACTCAATTAGGAATCCAGTCTATGCAAATGGTGGGTCTGACTTAACTAAGGAGTGGATCAATATTTCGGATACGGTGAGATTCATGAATTAGAGACCAAGTTTGGGTGCACCATGATTAGAGAATCATTGAACAAGAGTTGTTCACTCATTGGCTAACCCATCACCAATAACTGTTAGGTGAGGTGATGAGTCAGTTGGTGAGACCGCACCACCCACTAGAAATCATTAATCATGGAGATTTTTGCATCTCTACAGAGGGAGTGTAGGGATCCGAGAAAATAGTGGGAGCTAATTTGTTTAAAAATAAAATTTCCTAAATAAATTGGTCAAGTCATAAATTACAGTATCTAACTAGAATCTTTGACTCTCTACAGAAAAATGTCTGCGTCCAACCCATTAGGCACGTATCCTGGACACACATAGACTGACCGGACCCAATTATAAAGATTGGCTCAGGAACTACAAAATTATTTTGGGTTTCGAGAAGTTAACCCATGTATTTGGACCAGGACCCTCCCACCTTACCAGCCCGTCCATCCACTTGAACAGAGAGCGTCTCTGAAAAAATGGATAGACGAAGATAATAAGGCCAGATATTACATGTTGGGCTCGATGTCTGATGAGCTCCAGCGCCAACATGAAGATATCGGGACTGCTCGCCAAATGTTGGCTCACCTGCAGGAGATGTTTGGTGAACAGAGTCGCGCAGCCAAATATCAAGTCACGAAATGACTTTTTAAGGCTAAGATGCGTGATGGGCAGTCAGTCCAAGATCACTGTCTGACAATGATCAAGGACATGGAAGAGCTTGAGAAGCTCGGTGTGAAGTTAGGACTTGGATCCTGCAGAACGATATTATTCTGCAATCCTTGACTGATGCATATGGGCAATTCATCATGAATTACCACATGCATAAACTTCAAAATTCCTTGGCCGAATTAATGAATATGCTGGTTACCGCTGAGCTTTCTATGAAAGGTTCTAAAGGCTCAGTTCTTGCTATGGAACGGACTTCTTCCAAAAGAAAGTCTTATGGAAAGAAAAAGAAGTCTGTGAAAAAGCAAAAGGTGGAAGGATCAAAGAAGAAGAAGGCAGAGCCGAAGAAAAAGGCCGATGGCAAAGGAAAGTGTTTCCATTGCAACAGCGACGGCCATTGGAAGCGGAACTGCCCTACTTACCTGGCCACCCTGAAGAACAAGAAGGAAGGTCCTTCTGGAGGTATGCTCGTTATTGAGTCTAACCTTACGGTTTCTTCTGCATCCAGTTGGGTGCTTGACTCTGGTTCTAGTGCTCATCTGTGCACTTCTATGCAGGGTCTTGAGGATAGCAGGAGGCTGAGGGATGGAGACATGATCCTACGCATCGGTAATGGAGCAAGAGTTGCTGCAGTAGCCGTGGGAACATACCCTCTTCGATTACCATCTGGTTTAGACTTAGTTTTGAAAGACTGTTATTATGTGCCTGCAGCTAGCAGGAATTTGATTTCTGTTTCATGCTTAGCACAAGAAGGCTTATGTGATCACCTTCTTTAAGGACCATTGTAACATTCTTTATGAAAGAAATAAAATTGCAAATGGTTTCCTTATTAATGGTCTTTATCAGCTACATATTGATGTACCTGTTCTAACTATCGAGCAAAACGTGAATGCCAAACGACCTAGGGATAGTCCAAACGACAGATATCTATGGCACCTGAGATTAGGTCATATAGCAGAAGATAGGATCAACAAATTGGAGAAAAATGGGCTATTGAGTCCATTGACTTCCGAGTCATATCCAACTTGTGAATCTTGTCTTCAAGGCAAAATGACTAAACTCCCTTTTGTTGGACATGGGGAGAGGGCCACAGATCTCCTTGCCCTAGTACATACTGATGTGTGCGGCCCATTTGATGTGCCGGCTAGAGGCAATTTTGTCTACTTCATTACCTTTACCGATGATCTGTCTAGGTATGGGTATGTGTATCTTATGAGACACAAGTCTGAAGCTTTTGAAAAGTTCAAAGAATTCAGACATGAAGTAGAAAAACAAACTGGAAAAACCCATTAAGGTTCTTCGATCAGATCGAGGAGGTGAATACCTTAGCAGGGAATTCCTAGACTATCTCAAGGATAATGGCATAGTCTCTCAATGGACTCCACCAGGAACACCTCAACTCAACGGGGTTTCAGAATGGAGAAATCGGACTCTATTAGATATGGTTCGATCCATGATGAGCTTCACAGACCTCCCTGATTTTCTTTGGGGACACTCATTGTTAACTTCAATCTATCTTACTGAATAGGGTTCCCTCTAAAACCGTTCCTACCACACCGTATGAGATATGGCACGGTAAGAAACCAAGTCTGAGTCATCTCAGAATTTGGGGTTGTCCGGCTCATGTCAAAAGACAACAAGCGGACAAGTTAGAGTTTAGGTCCTTCAGAGCTCGATTCATAGGATATCCTAAAGAGTCATTAGGATACTATTTCTACATTCCAGAAGACCACAATGTGATTGTGAGTCGACATGCCATCTTTCTTGAAAAATAGTTTATTCAAGATAGCGGCATTGGAAGGCAGATCAAGCTTGATGAGAAAGTCTCACAAGCAGAACGAGCTAAGGACCAAGTGGAACCAAATCAGGTTGAGCCAATAAGAACACTACCTCCTCCACCTCGTAGATCGGAAAGAGTTTTCCCGTCCCCCTGAAAGATACTTAGGTATTATTTCAGAGGATGTAGAGGAAATGTTCCTCGTAGGTAATGGTGCTCATGGTGATGATCCCAAAACCTACAACGAGGCGATATCAGATATCGACTCCGAGAAATGGCTAGAGGCAATGCAGTCAGAAATTGACTCGATGCACTCAAACCAAGTCTGGACCTTGGTAGATCCACCAGAAGGTATAGTACCTATTGGGTGTAAATGGATCTTCAAGAGAAAGATTGGTGCAGATGGGAATGTGGAGACATTCAAGGCTAGACTTGGTGGCAAAAGGTTATAGTCAACGCGAAGGCATTGACTATCAGGATACCTTTTCCCCAGTAGCTATGCTAAAATCCATCCGCACATTGCTTGCTGTTGCAGCCTATTTCGATTATGAAATATGGCAAATGGACGTGAAAACGGCATTCTTAAATGGATATCTTGAGGAAGATATCTATATGGAACAGCCGCTAGGTTTCACATCCAGTGATACTGATCACAAGGTTTGCAAGCTGCAAAGGTCCATATATGGACTTAAGCAAGCATCTCGGAGCTGGAACACTCGTTTCAATGATGTGATCAAAAAGTTTGGTTTCATCAAAAATGAAGAGGAACCATGTGTTTTCAAAAGGGTCAGTGGGAGCGCTGTTGTCTTCCTCGTATTGTACGTGGATGACATCCTCCTTATTGGGAATGATATTCCCATGTTGACATCAGTCAAGATGTGGTTGTCCAAGGAATTCTCCATGAAAGACCTAGGTGAAGCATCCTTTATTCTAGGAATTAAGGTCTATAGGGATAGACCGAATAGGATGCTAGGACTTTCACAGAAGATGTACATAGAGAAAGTACTAAAGAGGTTTAGTATGGAAAACTCTAAGAGGGGATTAATACCCTTCAGACATGGTATTCATCTTTCCAAGAAGATGTGCCCCAGCACACCTGAGGAAATAGAACGCATGAGCAAGATCCCTTATGCTTCTGCAATAGGGAGCCTCATGTATGCCATGCTATGTACACGACCTGATATAGCCCATGCTGTGAGTGTCACAAGCAGATATCAGTCAAATCCAGGTGAAGAACACTGGACTTCTGTGAAATGTATCCTTAAGTACTTGAGAAGAACTAAGGATATGATGTTGGTCTTTGGTAACGGAGAACTCCAAGTCCAGGGATACACAGACTACACAGACTCGGACTTCATGTCCGATATAGATGATCGAAAGTCGACATCTGGCAGACTGTTTGTGCTGGAAGAGTTCCAAGCAAACGGTGATACCACCCCATCCACGATTACCTCAGAAAAGGGTTACGTCGAGGTCAAGAGAGTCAACTCCGCAGATAATGTGGCAGACCCACTTACAAAGCCGTTGGGCCAGCAGAAGATCGAAGCCCACCTTGAGAAGATGGGACTTAGACTTGTAGCCAATTGGCTTTAGGACAAGTGGGAGATTGTTAGATATATGTGCCCTAGAAGCCAGAATTGGCTGACACTTGTAATACACTTCTAGGGGCAAAATTATAATTTTGACTAAAATCAATAAAATGGGTTATTTTCTATCACATATGTGTATTTAGTGTCTGTGATACATCCTTTGAGTTAATGGTAATGATAATTCATATTTTCAAGAGTTGAAAATTTAAGACATGAATAATCATTATTAACTCATAAAATTGCTCCTGACCATAGGATCATCACGAGGATGGTGATTGATCCGGAAGGTTGGTGTACAATCGCTTCTCTTTAGTAGATGAGTCTTGAGTCTACGGTGTGGAGACACCGGAGCGAGAGTACAGGTACTCGTTAGAGAACGAGGGCACTGAGCGTGACCACCTCGAGTAGTCATTAGGGAGTCTACCTTCTCGTCAATGACTGACTCGATGCTGCAGTAGTGTGTCTGGTTCTTTGACCTGAGATGCATCGGCAGTTCACCTTGAGGGTGTTATAGTTTGACTACACCATTACTCGGTCTCCTAGCCATATGGAACCCTGAGGTGTATGTTGGCTATAGCATGTTCATTGTAGGAACTGGATTGCATCAAGATGGAATCTATCTACCTCGGTGGTAGAGGAGCAGCCCTATGATGATCATGAGAATCAAGTCCAGAAATCCCATGGCCATGGTAGAGTGAAATAATAGAAAGAGTTTCTATTTAGATTTTCACATTGGACTCGAATCGAATGATTACATCATATGACAGAGACTAGGGTTTGACGAGTTCACCTTAACCCTAATCTGATCGGGGCTCAAGATAGAAGAACTTAATCACACAGGTAGCTGCACCAAGAGGTTCGCATTCAGCTCTGATGGGTTGCCACCATATACTGCTAGGTGTCACTGGTGGATTTTGGGAGCAATTAGAATGATTTAGATGATCGATCATTCTAGCTGTTCGAATCAGAAGAGTTCTGATCCATCGAAAGGAGTTTCGATGATGTCGATGATAGAGATCATGACATATCCCATTACCATACAGAACTGAACCTAACTGGGTCACACAAACAAGGGTTTGAATCTGGTGATCATCAATTGAACTGATCTAGTTCAATTGATCTGAATGAGATTCAATTAGGTTCAAGGAAATCGTGCTAGCACTCGATTGAACCTAACGTTCTTCTTTTGCTATCATAAATAAGTTGTCCTGTCTGAGCCAAAGGAGTTTGTGCTCAATCAGAGGCCTTCATATGGTCTGACTGGAGGTTGTCCAAGTCAGAAAAGGTTGTCTTATTTGTAAGACACTACCTGCCATTTTTGGTCACCTGCCATTTCTTGTTCTTTGACTTTGGTCAAAAGTCTACCTTTGACTGGTCAAACGTTGACCATTGACACTTTGACTTTTGACCACATGTCATGCACCTATTGGAGAGCTGGTGGGGGCCTGTCCCCCTGCCAGAACCTGGCAAGGAGAAGGGCGCACGCCACCCTAGGCGTGTGCCCAAGGCGTGTGCCCAAGTTGGAGGCGCCTAGGAGTCCTTGTTGGACAAGGACTCCATCTCCTTTTTGGATTCCAATTAGAGTTCTTCTAAGAACCAACTTTGACTGGTCTTAGGCACCCTCTAAGGAGGAATCCAGGGGACTCTATTCCCACCAATCAGATTTAGATCTGATTTCACAAAGGGTTGTGATTGGTTGGGAAGAAGAGGAGTTGGATCACAGCTTAGTCTATAAATAAGACCCTGCGCCCAACTCAGATTAAATAATTCAATTGAGAAAATTTCCTCCATGCCCCAAGGCTGCCTCTCCCCTCCTTCTCCATGCCATAGTCTCTTCTCCCCTCTTGCTCTCCACGTCCAAAAGGAGTTTTGGACCTTGGGTTGGTGCGATTCAGATCAAAGAAAGGCGATCAAAAGCTAAGAAGGCTGCGCTGCTGCAAAGGACGACTGCTCATCTTCAAAAGAGTTTTGAAGATCCTCCAGATCAGATCCAGATCTGATTTTTGGAGGTGTGATAGAGAAGAAGAGGATCTCCAGATCCAACCCGAGTGGATACCGGTAGAGGCCAGGCGCTTGCGTGGCTAAGATCCAGAACCTTCCGCTGCAAACAGGATCATCAACAGGGTAATAGGATTACCCAGATCAGGTAAATTAAATTTGATTTAATTTATCTTTTAATTTTATTTTATTAAAATAATAAGAATCAGATCTGAAACATATCAAGATCTGATTGGGATCAAGAGAAAAATTTTTGAAATATATCTCTTGATCTGATCAGATCTGAACGAACCTGGACCGGGAAATCAGGATTTTTCTTCAACTACAGGTACAGGTAGTGAGTCAAGAAGTCTTTGCGCAGGGATACAAAAAAAAACGCCCATAATACTCTTTACTAAATAGATGAAAGAATAAGGTTCGGTGTATTATATGATAAGTAATTTCTCTATTTGTGATATTACTAACTAGGTATTGGATACCAGTAGCCTTTACCATATTTATAATTCATTGTAGGGGTTGTAGGTCTGTAGGAGATTCGAGCAAGGTGAAAGGTTCCGGAACATTGGAGATGAAAGATCAGTTCCAGTTCCAACTTTAAAAATTCTAAAACTTGTATTTGAGTCCCATATCGTTGTTCTTAGTGATTGTCATTTCTATCCCAATTTCTTTTTGAATGTTATTTCTATAGGCCTTCTGGCCAAAAATGATTATGAAATATCAATAAAGAAATAAATTGTAATATCATTTTGAATGATGTTATTGTTTTCTATGGATATTTGAACAATGGTGTGTATATGCTATCATAACCTGTTAACGTAGTCTATTCAATTAGCGAGCATCCTAGATTAGATAGTGTGTCAGATATCTATTTATGGCATTATAGGCTAGGTCATATAAGCAAGAATAAGATAAATAGATTGACTTAAGAGAGAATCCTCGAAGTTAGTAATAGTGAATCACTTCCAACCTATGAGTCCTGTCTTCTTGGTAAAATGATCAAGTCACCTTTTACTAGAAAAGGTAAAAGAGCCACTATGCTCTTAGGTCTAGTACATACTTATGTGGATCCATGAGCACAAGTGCCAGAGGTGGATATTTCTACTTCATTACTCTCATAGATGATCTATCTAGATATGGATATGTCTATTCGATGAAACACAAGTCAGATTCATTTAAAATGTTCAAATGATTTTGAAGTGAAGTAGAAAAACAAACTGGGAAGAGTATCAAAACTCTTTAGTTTGATTGAGGAGGAGAATGTCTTTTCAGTGAGTTTCTCACATATCTAGGAGAGAATGGGATTCTCTCTCAATGGACTCCTCCAGAAACACCACAGCATAATGGTGTGTTTGAAAGAAGGAATCAGACTTTATTAGATATGGTCCGATCCATGATGGGTTTTGCCAGCTTATCGATATCCTTCAAGGGATATGCACTCGAATTGGCTTATTATCTGTTAAATAGGGTTCCAAGTAAGTCTGTAGTTAAGACTCCATATGAGATATGGACAGGACATAAGCTAGCACTTTCACACCTTAGGATTTGGGGGTGCTTGGCTTATGTCAAACGGTTAGTTACAGATAAACTTGGACCTAGGTCTGATAAGTGCACGTTTATAGGATACCCAAAAGAGATCAAAGGATACTATTTCTACCATGCTGATGAACAAAAGGTGTTCGTCAGTCTTAAGGCAATCTTTTTGGAAAAGAAGTTCCTTGGTGAATGAGCTATTGCCTCTACAGTTGAACTTGATGGAGTTTAGTAGGTAGAAAAATCGACACCTATAGCTGAACCTAAGTCGGATTTGATTAGATCAAATCCAAAGGCTAGTGTACCTACACCATTAAGATGATTTGATAGAGTATCACATCATCCAGATAGATATTATGATTTTTTGATCTAGGATGGTGATTCAATCAAACTCGATGAGAACGATGAGGATCCGATCATTTATATGGATGCTATATAGAGACCCAATTCTGAGAAATGGCTTGAGACCATGAAATCCAAAATGGAGTTCATGAAGATCAATGATGTGTGGACATTGGTTGACCCATCTAAAGGGGTTAAATCCATTGGATATAAATGGGTCTTCAAAAGAAAAAGGAGCACAGATGAAAAGATAGAGATCTATAAAGTCCGTCTGGTTACCAAGGGGTATCGTCAATATTATGGTATTGACTATGATGAGATGTTCTTCCTTATGGCAATGCTCAAATCCATTCGAATAATACTTACGATAGTTGTCCATCTAGACTATGAGATCTAGCAAATGGATGTGAAGATAGCTTTTCTAAATAAAGAGCTGACCGAAGAGGTGTATATGATACAACCTAAGGAGTTCACATCCACAGACTGACCATGATGATAGCAGAAGCGTGTCAGGATATATCTTTACTTTAAATGGTGAAGCTATCTACTAGAAGAGTTTCAAGCAACATACCATGGCGGACCTTATTTGCGAAGTAGAGTATATTGTAGCATCAGATGCCATGAAGAAAATTATGGCTGAGAAAGTTTATCATCGAGCTCAGAGTAGCACCCTCCCTAGATGGTCCGATCCTACTTTACTCCGATAGCACTGGTGCTATAGCTCAGACGAAGGCAACAAAGGAACACCAGTGGATGAAGCATATCTTGTACCACTTCCACCTGATTCGAGAGATCGTGGATCAAGATGATATCGATCTTCAGAAGATCAACGAAAAGGAGAACCTGGTCGATTCCTTCATTAAAGCCCTAGCAATAAAAGAGTTCGACAACCACAAGTTGAAGATGGATATTAGATACTATGCTGAGTGGTTTTAGGATAAGTGGGAGTTATTAGGAAATATGTTTCAAAGTCAATCATCAGTCTATTGATGGTTGAGCTACATTATATCTGTAATTGATTCATTAATAGAAAAAATATACTTTTGATATTTTTTTTCATCATAAAGCATTTATCTTCTAACAAGCTCCATTATTATGATGAAGTCTTTAGGACTATTTAGCTTCGATAAAGAGAGGATTTATCGATTTGTCCTTAAATCCATTCATGACTAAATGATAGGCTGTTAATTAGGATGATAGTGTCTATCAAGCATAGGTCATTGTATGCTATATAGGTTGGTTGTCCTCTTAACCAAGAAGTGTGAAGACATTGGGATGGCATATAAGTGAAATGTATGGATACATCATACTTGCGATGTTAGAGTATGATCAAGATGGAATTGACCACTCCAAGAGTTGGAGAAAAATGTATCACTATATTTCAATATAGCAAAATCTTGGCAAGGATAATCCATCAGATGCATTTGATATTTTGAAATATAATATGGATAATCTTATCAGAGTTGATAGTTGAACTCTGAGGTGTCCTACGGGCATTTTGGTTAAAGGGATGAATTATAAAGAAACTATATCCGCATGGGTTCTAAGGATGTTGTTCTACACATTCGACCTATCCGATCATCGGGTACCATTGCTAGATGGTCACTTTGATTAGTATAAAAATTTATTCTTATGCCATCGACTTAGGTTTGGATCTATGAGATCACACACATTAGAGTTCATGATTCGATGGGATGGTTGATCAATGATTAAGAATCATTGTTGGATTAAACGATCAATACGATTGATGTTTAACCTGGTGCAAGTGTTGCAGGAGGATCGATTAGCAATTAAATTATTAATTAACTTAATTTGATTAAGCCAAAAAGCTAAGATTAAGTTTAATTAAATATAATTTAATTAAATTTGGTTTGGACTTGATTGGATCAAGTTTAGTTGGTTTATTGGATAAGCAAAGTGCAAGAAAGAACTAGTCCTAGTTCAACTAGGACTTGGGTCAACCCAATTTTTTAATTTGATTAAAAAATTAAATAAAAATTTAATTTAATTTAATTTAATTATTAATTAGTTTAGGATCTAATTTAATTAGGTTGAATTAATTTTGGTTTGATTTAGTTTGAGAAACCATGTTGGATTAAGTCAAAATAAGAATCCTAGTAAGACTAGGAACTTCCCTCCTTGCACCACATTAGTCCCAATGCCCACCCTTCATGCCTCCTTTGATTTTGCATGAATTCTCCATGCCTAAGAGAAGCCCACCACATCACAAAGTCCTCCTCTTTCTTTCTTACATGGTAAATTATGTGTGGACCAAGTCAAAGTAGGAATTCGTTTTGATTTCAAATTCTATGAGATTGAATTTTAGGAAACCAAAACTCTTCCTATAGTGCACCGATTCCACCAAGATTTTTTGAGATTTTCATGGTTTTTAGATGGGTTTTATATGATAAAACCTGGTGGTCGACAGTGGAAAAAAAGGAGGGGGCGCCCAACTCGGGTGCCCCTTGTCTTGCCCAATTTGGACATTCCTTGTCTAGGTATTTGACCTAGACAAGAACTCCTCTATATCTCTCTATATAGGATGAATTTTGGGCTAATTTTTGGATATATTTCAGACCATTAAGAGTCCTTTGGAATATTTGAAAATCAAGGAGAAAGAGTATTGGGTCTTGGGGATTTTATACACACCAATCTAGGTGTCTAGGTGAGAGAACAAAGAAGAAGAAAAAGGGTTCTTCTTCTAGGATTTTTTTTTTTTTGATCTTTTCATCCTTCTTTAGAGATTTTTGAGAGGTATCTCAAGTTCAAAATATCTTTCTCTTTCTTCTAAAAATTAAAGATTCCATGATTTGAAGAAGGTGGTTCTAGATCGACCATCAAAGAAGGATCAGCACAGTACTAGCATACTGTGCTGATTTCCTGCATCGAACTTTTGATCATGGTTCGTGGGCTTATGTGGATGACTCATAAAGGTCGGATGCATGTGCAGCTCACAACATCATCCTCAAGCTTGAATTAGTAAGTTAGAATGTCTAACTTGCATGGGTAATAGATCTGATCTATTATTTTCATACCTGCATTAGATGTAGTGTATATACATATTGATGTGATCAACATGTTTTAGTTTTTTCTTTAGATTTTTAATTTTATATTTAATAACATGTCATGATCATGTAATAGATCATAGATCTAGGATATTTTCTAGAATTTAAAATTAATTTTGATTAATTTTAGTCTTCCGCTGCCTAATCTTGAACATCAACATGTTTTAGTTTCTTCTTTAGATTTTTAATTTTATATTTAATAACATGTCATGATCATGTAATAGATCATAGATCTAGGATATTTTCTAGAATTTAAAATTAATTTTGATTAATTTTAGTCTTTCGCTGCCTGATCTTGAAAAAGTTTCAAGATTTGGCCCTAAAATCCTAGATCTAGTTCTATCATCCTGATAGTCAATGCCTTCATGCTGATTATACCCTTTCGCTACTAGTCTAGTCTTGAATGTCTCCACATTCTTATCTGCATCTATCTTTCTCTTGTAGATTTATTTACACCTAATAGGTACTATACCTTTAGGTGGATCTACCAAAATCTAGACTTAGTTTGAGCGCATGAGTCAATTTCTGACTTCATTACCTCTAACCGCTTCTCGGAGTCAATATCTGATATCACCTCATCATAGCTCTTCGGATCATTACCATGAATCCTATTTTTCATGAGGATTAATTTCTCAACATCCTCTAAAATAGTACCTAAGTACCTTTCAGGAGGATAAAAAATTTTAGTTGATTTTTGAGGTGGAGGAGGTAGTGTATGGACCAGCTCTAATTGATTGAGTTCCTTAGCTTGTTGCTCTTCAGAGACCTTCTCCTTGAGCCTAATCTATCTTTCGATCCTGCCATCTTGAATAAACTATTTTTTAAGAAAAATGGCATGTCGACTCACAATCATATTGTGCTCTTCCGAAAGGTAGAAATAATATCCTAATGACTTTTCAGGATATCCTATGAACCAAGCTCTAAAGAACCTAGTCTCTAATTTAATTGCCTACTATCTCTTGACATGGGTCAGACAACTCTAAATTCTGAGGTGACTCGGACTAGATTTCTTACCATGCCATATCTCAGATGGTATGGTAGAAATATTTTTAGAAAAAATCCTATTCAATAAGCAAATCGCTGTCATTAGACTATATCCTCAAAAAAATTGAGGGAGGTCAGTGAAGCTCATTATGGATCGGACTATATCTAATAGGGTCTGATTTTCCATTCTGAAATCTTGTTGAGTTGAGATATTCCAAGTGGAGTCCATTCTGAAACTATGCCTTTGTCTTTAAGATAGTCTAGGAATTCTCGACTAAGGTATTCACCTCCTCGATCTGATCGAAGAACATTAATGGACTTTCTGATTTACTTTTCTACTTTGAGTTTGAATTTCTTGAACTTTTCAAAAGATTTAGACTTGTATCTTATTAAGTACACATACCCATAGCATCATAGATCATCGATAAAGGTAATGAAGTAGACATAATTTTCTCTGGCTGGCACATTAAATGGGCCACAAAATCTGTATGTACCAGGGCAAGTAGGTTCATGGCCCTTTTTCCATGTCCTACAAAAGGGAGCTTGGTCATTTTATCTTGAAAGCATGATTCACAAATCGGATATGACTCAAAAGTCAATAAACTTATAAGTCCATATTTCTCTAATTTGTTAATCCTATCTTCTGCTATATGATCTAGCCTAAGGTGACATAGATACCTATCATTTAGACTATCCCTAGATCACTTAGATCCTATGGCATTCATGTTTTGCTTGAAATTTAATACAAATACATCAATATGCAACTGATAGAGATCATTAATTAAGAAATCACTTACAATTTTATTTCTTTCAAAAAGAATAGTACAGTGATCCTTAAGAAAGCTAATTGCATAACCTTACTATGCTGAACAAGAAACAAAAATCAAATTCTTGCTTGCTGTAGGCACAAAGTAATAGCTCCTAAGTACTAAATCTAATCCTGATGATAGTCGAAGAGGGCAGGTTCCTATAGCCACAATAGCAACTCTTGCTCCATTTTCGATGCATAGGATCATCTCACCATCTATCAGCCTCTAGCTCTCCTCAAAACTCTACATTGAAGTGCACAAGTGAGTACTAGAATCAAAGTCAAGCACCTAACTGGATGTAGAAGAAATCGTAAGGTTAGATTCTATTACAAGCATACCTCCAGAAGGACCTACCTCCTTGTTCTTCAAGCTGGCTAGGTATAAAGGATAGTTCTGCTTCCAATGGCTGTCTATGTAGTAACAAAAATATTTTTCATTGTCAGCGGCCTTCTTCTTCGGCTCTTTCTTTTTCTTCTTCCCGCCATCCATCTTTTGCTTCTTTACGGACTTCTTCTTCTTTTCAAAAGATTTTTTTTTTGGAAGAAGTCCACTCCACAGCAAGAACTGAGCCTTTTGAACCTTTCATGGAAAGCTCAGTAGTAACCAGCATGTTCATCAGTTCAACTAAGGTACATTTTATTTTATGCATATAAAAGTTCGTGATGAACTGACCATATGCATCGATCAAGGACTGCAGGATTACATCAAGTTGCAAGTCGCTATCCATGATAACACCGAGCTTCTTAAGATCCTTGATCATTCTCAAATAATAATTTTGGACAGACTGCCCATCATGCAACTGAGTTTTAAAAAGTCTATGAGAGACTTGATACCTAGTTGCGCAACTCTGCTCACCAAATAACTCTTACAGGTGAGCCAACATCTATCGAGTAGTCATAATATTTTTATGTTGACACTGTAGCTCATCAGACATAGTGCCAAGCATGTAGTACCTTACCTTATTATCGTCATCTATCCACTTTTCTAAAGATGCTCTCTGATTGTAGTTGGACGGGCTGGTAAATTGGATAGATCGTGATCCAATACAAAAGATAACTTCTCAAAATCCAAAATGATTTTGTAGTTCCTACACCAGTCCTTAAAATTAGGTCTAGTCAGTCTATGGGTATCTAGAATTTTGGCTAGGGGGTTGGACATAGACATTTTTTCTACAAAGAGTCAAAGTTTTTAATTAGATTTTGTAACTAGACTTGATCAATTTAATTAAGAATTTTATTTTTAAATACATTAGACTTTCACTATTTACTTGGATCCCTACACTTTCTTGATGGAGATACAAAAATCTTCATGATCATAGATTTTTAGTGGATGGTACACTCCCATCAACTGGCTCACCACCTCACCTAACAGTTATTGGTGATGGGTTAGCCAATGAGTGGACAACTATTGTCTAATAATTTTATAATCATGGTGCACCCAAACCAAGTCTCTAATTCATGAATCTCACTATATCCGAAATATTGATCTAATCCTTAGTTAAGTCAAATCCATCATTTACATGAATTGGATTCCTGATTAGATCCCTTACCTTATTCGAAATATTGAACCCAACCCATCCTCCAACCCATAGCATCCAATTTCTAATAGACATGGTTGCATCTTTCTAGTGCAACTAAATCACTGTAACCAGCTGAGAATAATCAACCCCAAGAAGAGCCCACAAATCTACAGTGGTGGAAGACCTATGACTTAATATTTTCTTAGAAAAATTTAATTTAGGTTCCTTAGATTTGACTTGACTTAGTCATAATAATTATAACTAACCTAGTGACATGGGTTAGCTTGAATCATTAACCACCTCAAATTAAAACTGAGCTGATCTAATTGGCTAGATAAGTGAGATCAGTGGGAGGAATATGCCATTAACTCATCGTGAACGTATTCAGATCGAGAAGCTTCTAATTAAAGACCACTAGTCATATCTATCAAACTTATCTTAGACACCAATTTGTCTGATCAAAACTAATTAGGTTAGCCTACAATCCAGGCTCGAACCATGGAGGCAAACTAGATCTTGACTTGGTCGACCACATAAGGCTGTGAATCAACCTTGACCTAGACATAATCCTATTGGGCAGGTCAATTCTAAGCACTCTTGATCCCATTAAACCAACTCTTGATTCGGTTTGATCAATCGCTCGATCTAATTAAGCTACCAAAGCTCGAACCCAAATTTATGGAGATATCTTAGATCTAAAAATTTATAATTTTTAGATCTAATTAATTTCATAATCTTGTAGACCCACCAACTGGCATCACCTCACTCTAATACCAATTGAAGGAGCCATGGTATCGCTTGAACGCCAATCATCCTTGGCATCACAAGCCTCAATACCATGTTGTGAAAGCCCTTGATCTTTAGCATGGATCTGAAGAAACCTGTGATGTTTTCTATGGGCAGCAAACCATCGATCCTCCACCAAGATCTATGATGGGATGCCTCCCTCCTTGGACTTGAGGAAGACACCCCCTCCTCTCTAAGGCTTCTTCAAGAACCCTAGGATGGCAATTCTAGAGAGAAGAGAAGAAGAGAGAGTTAAGGGAGAAAAGATTTGTATTCCATAATATTATGAAATCCTAATACAACCTACGTATTTATACATAGCCATTAGGTTCGACCAAAAAATTCTTTGACTAACCCAATATATGAAAGCACTCACCGAGCCCATGTACACCCATGTCACTCATGATCTCATCCCCTGGATCTAGACCCGATCCATACATAAGTTAGCCCTCTTAAGACCTCTTGAACCAGGCCTTAAGACCCCTAGGATAAGTCCCTATCCTAGTCCAAATAGAATCCATGCGTAACTCTACCTGCAGACTGAGCTGGCTCAGTCTTAGCACTAAACCAGCTAACCTGAGATAGGGTCAGCTCAGTTTTAAATTGAGCTGACTTAGTTGTGTGCCATGCTGCAATTCCAAATGCAATCTTCTGTCTATCCTATGCTCTGAGACTTAGTCGATCCAGTTTTAAACTGAGCCGACTAACCTAAAGAAAGCTCCTTTTCTGTAGTCTTCAATCTTTCGACTTTGGTTCCTCGCTCCACCTTGTGTCCTAGGTTTTTGAAGCTCCAACCAAGTTCCTCAAGGTCCCGAATACCTGAACTTCAAGCCTGTGGAGGGCTATGCACCACCTCCATCCTAGGACCACTCATGCCCTAGTCTCCACCTGTGGCCTCCCAAGGCTTGGAAGCACCACAAATTCTCACAATCTCCATCTTGGTGCTCCCAAGCCTTGGCAAACCCTTGGCAATACCTTCCTACACAATTCTACTGTCCCTCGACAATGTCCCTTAGCAATGCCTTCCAACGTGGCCGTTGGTGATTAGCCAAGCAATAAGGAACAATCTCCTAGGATCAATGCAAAAGCAAAATAATGGATTCAAGAGAAAAGAGAGAAAAAGAGCACAAGAGTTTTTTGGAAGAAAAGAGCTTTATTTCATGAATTTAGCGTCATATACAATCTTAACCTATTTCTAGTATTCATACTTTATAAAAGAATCAAGTTCCAAGCTTATAGAAAAATTTTTCAAAATCCAAACATCCCATGTATACAAAACAAACCAGTAAAAACTGAGCTAGCCTAGTTTCAGACTGAGCCAACTAACCTGCGACTCCGACTCAGTTGTGTATCATGTCAATAGCCCAAAAATATTGCTTTCTATCTAAATTTTCTTTTGAGACATAGCTGACTTAGTGATGGACTGAGTTGGCCAAGTTTCCAATTTAGCCGGCTCAATCTCAGAATAAGTCGGCTCAATTTCTGAACTTAACTACCCAGGCTGATTTCTCTTTCGGCTTACTCCTGTCTTCCCATGATCTATCTTCTCATATTTTAAAGACTTGGGAGTATCACTTTTGAGCTCATAAATCTTAATTCTTGATTAAGTTAGGGTTTAGAAACAAAAATATGTGAAAAAAATCAAAGAATTTCAAGATCTAGGGTTTTACAGAAAAATAAGTTTTTGATTTTTGATTCAGGACAAATGCATAGCATCCCTACATGCCATAAGAGCACCCATCGAATGTAAAGAGAGGGCCTTTAAACCCTTTTTACTCTTATGACCGGACGGCCAAGAGGAATGCCTTAATTAGAAATAAATAATTGCACTATAAAATTATAAGATCTATAACATATATCATATATAAAATTATAGATCTATCTATGCATGCTTTGTGTACATCTTATGTATCAACAATTAAATTAAATATGTATATTTTTAGATCTGATATATCTCATATAAAATCTAAAAAATAAAATTTTAATGATCTCATCAAACAAAATTCTATTCTAGAAAATATATAGAATAATTCTATAACTAGTCTAGACATGCATCAATCACATCTTATATGAAAATTTTAAATTTTAAATTTTTTATTTTTATATCTGATTATAACTCTTATAACATCAAAAAATAGAAAAAAAGTAGATCTAAAAAGAAAATCTAATTTTACCATATCAAAAGGAAAGTTATACTAGACTATACATAGAACAATTCTACTACTAGTCTAGTCATGCATCTCATATATCTTTGATCTATAATAATAAATTTTTTAATATTTTAATTTTAGATCTGATGACATCTGATATGATATCTAAAATTTTTAATATTAGATTATAAAATAAATAAAAAATCTATTCTAAAATAGATCTGAAGAATTGCTAACCTAGCTCTGATACCAGTTGAAAGAAAAACTTATTTCTGCCACAAGATCAATCTAATCTGATCTATAGCATAATTTCTTATAAATTTTTTTATAAAAATTAATTAGATTAGAGAGTACTTAGATCTGATCTTAATGATCTAATATTAAAAATAAAAATTTAAATTCAAATAGTAACAATAGTTGTTACCTATCTAGGGTAAACTTATATCCCAAAGATGATCCTGATGCTCTTGAGGTCCTGGATCAAGCCATGCATGCACCTAGCCTCTATTAGAGTCCACTTGGGCTAGATCTAAACATGCTCTCCTTCTATATCTAATCTCGAAAGACTAGATCCAAATCTAATTTGTGAAGCCTTTAAACAAACTTCGAAGGCAGCACCTTGTCTCTTGATCTTGATCACCCTGTCTTGATCTTTTCTTCAGCTTTTTTCAACTCTTGATGGCTAAAACTTCACCAAATCAGGTGTGGACATGGAGAAGAGAGAGAGGAACTCTAGAAGAGGTGTGGAGGAGGATCAGCATATGGGCGTGGGGATCAAAGAATGAAAGCCTTAGGGTGCAGGGTCTTTAAATAGACTCCTACACCAAACATAAAGTCCCAATGCATCAAGTAACTAGCTTGCTTGATCATTATGGACTCTAGGCCTGCTCTCCATGCCAAACACTGATCTCCATCAGTGTTTTTGTTGCCCAAAACACTTCCAAAAATGGCAATATGAAGGGATAAGGAAGAGTCCAAGATGCCAAGGACTCTTCCTTCTAGAATTTGATCCAAATCAAATTCTGATTTAATCCAATGTAGGCACCACCAAAATTCACCAAATTGGGCATGCCTGAAGTAGGACTCAAGCCTAATCTTATGCCAAAAAATCAAAGGAAAAGAGTCTATAGAAAATTCTCCAAGAGGCTCAGATCCTATGACCCTCAATTCTCTCAATTAGGTCAACTATTGACCCTAGTCTAATTATGCTTCAAAATGGATTTATTTCTAGAATTAATCTAACCTGGATAGGTTTCAGATAGATAAAAATAAACTCATTCATAATCAAGGATGAGTCAAATCAAATTTGACTCAATCGAGATAGATCATAAAAACTAAAGAAGGAGAATGTCAGACTCAATCGTGAGCTAGCATAATTTCTTTGAACTTGATTGGATCAAATCTAAATCAATTAAACTGGATTAGCCTAATTGATCACATCCAGACCCAAACCCTTGTTTGTGTAATCTAGTTAGATTCAGTTTCATATGATAATTGGATATGTCACAATCTCTATTATCAACATCATCAAAACACCTTTCAATGGACTAGTACTATTTTAGTTCATCCAATTAAAATGATCAATCATCAAGATCATTCTAATTGCTCCTAAAATCTCTCAGTGACACCTAGCAGTATATGGTGGCAACCTATCAAAATCAAAAGCAAATCTCTCGGTGCAGCTACCTATGTGATTGGGCTCTTCTATCCTGAGCTCCAATAGGATTAGGGTTATGGTGAACTCATCAAACCCAACACACTATCATATGAATAGATCATTCAATTCAAGTCCGATGTGAAATCCTAATAGAAAACTTTATTCTATTATTTTACTTTGCCATTGCCATAGGCTTAAGAACTCGATCTCATGATCAGTATAGGACTACTCTTCATCTATCGAGATAGATAGATCCCCTATTGGTGCGATCCAATTTCTACAATGAACATGCTATAGCCAACATATACCTTAGAGTTTCAAATGACTAGGAGATCGAGTTATAGCATAGTAACAACCTCAAGGTGAACTATCGATGCACCTCAGGTCAAAGAACTAGTCACACCACTACAACATCAAGCCAGTCATCAACAAGAAGATAGACTTTCTTATGACTAATCGAGGTGGTCATGCTTGGTGCCCTCATTCTCTAATGAGTACCTATACTCTTTCTTTGGTATCTCCATACCATAGACTCAAGACTCATCTATCCTAAGGATACCAACCTTCTGGATTGGTCACCATCCTCGTGATGATCCTACGGTCAGGAGCAGTTTATAAGTTAATTATGAAAATTAATGTCTTAAATTTTTAACTCTTAAAAATATGAATTATCATTATCATTAACTCAAAGAATGTATCACAGATACTATATACATAATGTGATAGAATAAAATAATCTTTTATTAACTTTTTTAAGTTAAAATTATAAAATTATCCTTAGAAGTGTATTACAAGTATCAGTCAATCTGGCTTCTAGGACATATATCTAATACTTCTTTGCACCCAAGCTTTCCACATCTCAAACCTCTCTCTTAGGTCTAAAACTTGTAGAAAACTCATGCCCTAACTTCCTTTAAATAGAGAGTTATGATAGAGTCCTTCTCTAGGTCAGATACCAAGAAAGATAGGTCCAAATTGAGTAAGGATTGGGGCATCCAATCCTTCAATGTCTCCTCCTTATTTTTTTTATGGACTCTAGAGAATATGTGCAAATAAGTTTTCTATTTTTCATAAAAAACTCAAAGGAAACTCAGGTGGTTTGGAGCCTCAAAGAAATAATAAAAGATGATGTGTCAAACTCTATCCAATAGAGACCTAGGTCAAAATAACTTGTTTGTTTTGATCTATTCCACAACTAATTTTCTTCTAAAATGATGGAAGACATAAAAAAAGGCATGGATACTCTTTAAAAATAAAATTTTCTATGAAAATTTCAAGAAAATTGGTGTGGGGGAGCATGGAAAGCAAGGTGGCGCAAGATGGAGAAATTCTAGTTATACTAAGACTTCTAGTTTTGACTTGGTCCAACTTATTATTTGAATCTAATTAAATCAAAACTAATGCAACCAAATTAGAGATGATCTTAATCGAACTAAGGGCTTAATTAAGTTATATTAAATTAAATTTAAATCTAATTTAATTTCTAATCAAATTAGAAATTGGTTGCATACAAGTTCTAATTGAACGGAAACTTATTCTTCATTGTAATTGGCTCATCCAATAAATCAATTGAACTTGATTCAATCAAGCCTAAACCAATTTAATTAAATTATATTTAATTAAAATTAATCTTAACTTTCTAGCTTAATCAAATTAAGTCAATTAGTAATTCAATTGCTAATTGATTCTCCTACAATGCTTGCACTAGGTCAAACATCAATCATATTGATTGTTTGACCTTAGAGCAATTCTAAATCATTGATCAACCATCTAATCAGATTGAGACCTCTTATGTGTATAACTCCATAGGTTCGAACCTAAGCTAGTAGTTTAGGAATAAATCTATACCAATCGATGTAACCATTTAGCAACGATACCCGATGGCCAGATAGGTCGAATGTGTAAAAGAACACTCTTAGAATCCATGTGGACATAGTTTCCATATAATTCATCCTCTTGACCTTAATGCTCATAGAATAACTAAAAGTTTAACTATCAATCTTTATTAGGTCATCCACATTGTATTTTAAAATACTAAATCCATATCATGGATTATCCTGGCTAAGGTTTTACTAAATTAAAATATAGTGATGCATTTTCTCCAAATCCTTGGAGTGGTCAATTCCATCTTGATCACACACTGACTTCACAAGTACTTGACTATGCCCAAAAATCTTCTATCACTGAATTAAAAATTTAGGTAGCTCGACACCAAAACATAGTGAGTTGCTTGCAATCCATCATGGTAATCTTAGGTCTAAGGGACACTTATACCCATATTCCATCAAAGCAATTTCTGACAGCATAATACTCTGGAGTTAATCACATTCAGTGATGATGTATCCTTACATCTCACCTATATGCCATACTAGTATTTTCACATCCGAGGTTATGAGAACAATCAACCTATATGGCATACAGTAATCTATTCTCGATAAGCATTGTCATCCTGATTAACAACATATCATTTGGTCATGAATAGTTTAAGAACTAATCGATAAATCCTCTCTTTATCGAAACTAAATAGTCCTAAGGACTTCATCACAACAAAAAAGTTCATTAGAAGACTTTATGATGAAAATGCAAAAATATTATTTTAATTAATAATAAATTATTTATAAATATAAAATAGCGCAACCATCGATAGGCTGATGATTGATTTTGAAATACAATTCCCAACAAGCACAATAAACTTTAATAAGTTCAAAGGTAGGAAAACCTATCCAATTACATTTCTCATGCAATTCTCAACATAATTTGTCTTTAAAATATTTATAGTCTTGTGGATAGCACAACAAACTATAATGTTTTAGTTAAGTGAAACCCTTCATTTCCATATAGTCATATTTGAAATTTATATTGCTCTTATGGATAGCATAACAAAGCAATAATAAATTAAATATACCATAGGCATTTGAAATGCTCCAAGATATTATTGTACTAGTCCCCATGGTATGTCTTGTGGATAGCACAACAAATTTACTGTGGTTCTTGAAATAACAATCATCTTATAATGAAGGAAGGCATTATATAGTATTTTTTATCAATATTCATTTCTAATTCAAGACTTCAATTGAATCGAATTAGCTAGGTAAGTGGGAGAGAGGTGGGAGGCCCCCCATTCTTGCCTTAGATACCAATTAAAATTGGCTAGGTAAGTAATGGATCTAATTACTAAACTGCGTTCTCTTTACCTTCCCAGAACCATTTTTCTAGATACCAATTAACCAATTTCTATCAAGAATAGATTTGCTTTTTGATCTTTAACACTATGACTTAATATAATTTTTAAGAAGGCTTTAAAGATCTCATGCATATCCTTAAAACATTCATCCATATGCTATGCCATGTGAAACATAAAACATTCATCATTCTAGGACAACCTTGTGGCATAATGGATAAGTGTCGATTATGCTAGGACAACCTTATAATTAGAATGATGAATTAGTGCAACATACATCGAAATATTTAATCTAAGATATTATATCAAGTTGCAATAATAACATGATCACTAGCATATCATATATGATTAGAGAACAAAGCCAAGAAGAAGTGCAAGTAGAAAGAAAATGACACACAATTAGAGATATCTCGGTCCTAGGTGGAGATGTCTTGGTTCCTACTAAGCCATCTCGGTTATGGACCGAGACATCTTGATCTTAGAATTCTTCCACACATAAAGTACCATTCGGCATGGACCCAGCTCAAGATGACTGGGTTCTCATCGAGTCATCTCGAATGGAAGCGAGATGTCTCGATCTCAATTTGGGACATCTTGGTCTCAGTGGGCAGAAACACACGAGAGTTCTATTTGGGATCTAAAACCAAAGTTTTATTAAAACCATTCATGCATATGATGGAATCATACAACGCTTGCTCTGATACCACTGTAAGATTTGATATACATAGCAGAAGCAATAGATTTTAAAAATTAGTCTATCAAACCCTTAATCTAAGGATCGACCATAATGAAATTCAAACATATACTTGCAATAAGAATAAGATAAGGAAACATGCACTTATCAATCTGATTTGGTGATGATTTATTTTCACAAGGCATCCACATGTTCGCCCTCAAATAGTAATCCACACAAGAATTAGTTCAAGAACAATTCTACTCGAAACCTTGCTTGCTGTATTCTAAACTAAAATTCCTTGGCCTTCCTTCTTCTTTCTTCTCTCTTATTTATTCTCCCTTTTATTCTCTCTTAGTCTTCTTAAATATTCTTTCTGACCCTTGTCTTAATTAGGACTCTTTGTGTTGGTTAAGACCTTGTCTAAAGGAAGACTCCTTGTCTTACCAATACCTTGTCTAAAAGAAAGGGAGGAATAATGTTAAGACAAGCCATTGAATTTGAATGCCCAACACATTCCATCCAAGAAATATTTATAGTTTTAGATGGGGTGCTAATCATACCCATTCCCAAGCACTTATCAGCTAGTAAAAAGTCTTATTAAGGGATCAGATAAGTCCCTTAATGCAGAAGGACTCTTGGAGATACCTAGAAATCACGTAAGAAGTGGTTTCTACCTCCGGAACATCGTATACACGACCCCCTTCTTTTATTCCAAATTTCTTTTTGAATTTCCTTCTTATATGGCATGGATTAGGTGAGAGATTATTTGATAAATGGCCCCAACCAAGAGTCTTCAAGTAGAAGGACTCTTAGCACCACTTAATGTGAGACTACACGATGTTTTGCATTGTTTTTCAAGAGAAAAATATGCCACATCCATTATTTGACCTGGTCAACACAGTAGGTGACAATGGAAGAGAGAGAGGATCAGAGGGATGCCTCATTTGGTCGAAGTCCCAATGCAAAAGAAGTCTTACATCTACACACCAATAACCATGCGCCCCTAATAAAATGTGCGCATCCTCTAATGAATAGATTTAGGTGCCTAGGATTCCTTATAAATGAGTCCAAATCATGCCAAGTGGCCCATCTGATGGATATCCCTTTTAGCCCAACCATATTTTTGATTTAATTAAAATTGGTTAGCCAAAAGTGCAAGAATTCATGCCAAAACTAATTTGGCAAGAAATTAGGATAGCCAACATGTGCAAGCATGCCAATTAGCCACCCAATTAGGATCCAATGACCCTAAAATAAATTCTTGACCAATTGTTTTATGTCTATGGCCCATTAGACTCTACATCTAGCCAGTAGTAGGCCTGGGTGTATTTTAATCTAATTTGCTTGGACTCAATCTCAATCAATTAGGTTTAATGCCGACTCAATTTCACCAATTAGGAAAACCATCTAATTGAGGATCGAATTAATCTTATTAATTCAATCAAATCTACAAGAGAAGATTGATGTCTAGAAATATATCATGACTACCCAAAAGATGTAGAATTTGGTTAAAATACCAAATATACCCTTTAATGGCAAGTATCCATGCAATTCAATCCCTCGATCATCCTACATCTTGAATATGTTTATAAGCATGGATAAATGTCAAACTCAAACATATATTCATATCGATTCTTCTTCAATTAATGATAACTCTAATGAAGGATTAGAAGTCCTATCTAATCTTCATTCTACTTTGGCCAAAGTCTTACTGAGTTATCAATAGGTAAGAATACATAGGATGTCATCTTCTCTCACTAGGAGTGATCGATTCCTTATTGACCTACTCACTACCTTCATGCATGCTTGACCATATCCAGAACACCCCGTTCATGACTTAACATCATGATTGAGTATGAACCAAAAAATATAGGCTTATGTGCATAAGGTACTATGATGATCTCATGTCTAAGGATCACTTGCAAACTTTCACTTAGATAACCATCTTTTGACATACAAGGTTTCATAAGATGTTCACTTTAGCAAGTCAAATCAGTGAACTCATTTCTAGATGAGCACCCACATTCTTGTATTAGTATCCCCACATAAATGGCTTATAAGATCCACCATCTTGTCCATCGAGTATACATAAGATGAGCCAGTCTATATGGAACATTGATCCCCGACTCAATGTTCCTCCTATTGGAAAATATATCTTAAAGCCAATCATCTAGGTTGTAGATGGTTGAGCTAAATATAATTTATACTTAAATTTTAAATGAATAAAATTATTATTTTGGCATTTCATTATTTTTGTGCATCTTTCTATAATGAACTCTACTGTAATGAAGTCCTTTGGACTATTTAGACTCGACAAAGAAGGATTTATCATTTAGTCCTTAAATCAGTTTATGATTAAATGATTCGTTATTGCCCAGGATGATAATGTATCGAGTGTAGATCATTGTGTGCCATAAGTGTTGGTTATCCTCTTAACCAAAAAGTATGGAGATACTGTTATGGCATACAGATGAAGTGTAGGGATACATTTCACTGAACATGATCTAACTGCGAAGCTGTCTACTGTCAAGAGTTACTCACGAAGGATATGGATATAAGTGTTCCTTAGACTTGAGATCATCATGATGACTTATAAGCAACTCACTATACTTAGGTATCGAAGTACTTGAATTTATAATTCAGTGACGAAAGCCTAGTGAGTGCAGTCAAGTACTTATGAAGTCAGTACATGAGTCAAGATGGGATTGACTCCTCCAAGTGTTGGAGTAAGTGCATTACTGTATTTCAATTTAGCAAAATCTTGGTCGAGGTAATCCATTTGATGGACACTGAATTTTGAAATACACTATAGATAATTTTTTAGGATTAATAGTTAAACCCTAGATCATCTTTTAACTATTGAGGTCAAGAAGATGAATTATACGATAACCATATGCCATAGATTCATCAATGTAGCATTACGACTATTCGACCTATCCGAATATCGGGTACCATTGCTAGATGATCACATCAATTGGTATAGCAAAGTAGTTTTTGTACTATCAGCTTAGGATTCAAATCTATGGGATCACACACATAAGAAGTTTCTACCTGATCTGATGGCTAATCATAAGTTCTAATATCCTGAGACTCTATGATCAAGAGTCCCACTGGACTAGGACTCTATGACCTAGAGGCCCACTAGACTGAAACTCTGAGTTGAACTTGTTTGAGAGTCTCTGATCAAGAGTCCCACTGGTCTGGCACTCTGTAATCATAAGTTCTATTCATTTGAAATACTGGGTTGAAGAGTCCTACTAATTTGGGACTCTTCAAGAGTTTCATGTTGATGAGACTCTGTTGCCCAAATATCCATCCAATTAGATCTCTATATTTATTGAAAGATTAATTACTAATTTGATTACTGATTAGTTTAATTTGATTGAGTAATGAGAATTTGATCAAGTTTGATTGAATTTGATTCAATTGGGTTTGACCCGATTAGGTTATGTGATGATCTAATCACTATGGAAGATTCGATCCTGATTTGATCAAGAGCTTGACCTAATAAATTTTTAATTAGATAAAAAATTTATTTGTTGAAGTTAAGCCTAAATTAGTTGGATTTAACCTAATTTAAATAGGTCTAGAAAATTAGTTTGGCTGAAACCAAATTTGGACCAATTCAAAATGTATTTTGAATTTCAAATGCCATCTCCCTTGCGCCACCTTGACCAGCTTTGACTCATGCCCTTCTCTATTTTCTATATGAGTTTTTCTTATGTAGATGAGAGGTTTCTGCACCCCCTTTTAATCTCTCTTTGACCTAGTCTAAGGGTTGGGCTAGTTTAAATTTAAGTTAAATTTTGAATTCAACTTAGATTATTATTGGTTGAAATAATATTGATCCTAGATTGATTTTGATGATAACAAAAATATTTGAGCATAGATTATTAAAATACTAATATTATTTATGAGGATGTGCAATTGTAAATTTCAATAGCTCACAAACTCTAAGTGTTCCCATTAATCTAAATGAAGATTCATCATTCAAGATTTTAGAGAAGATATTTCAGATGGGATACATCTCTCAAGAGGTTTTAATAAAGGTTAAATCAAGATAAAATGACAAGTCTAGCCTATAAAGAAATTTAGAGAAGAAAGGGTCACAAATGATCTTTGGCATGCATGACACGCAAACTAAAAAGACCTAGTCTCAGACTGGGCCGATCTAGTCTTGGTGGAAGCAAAAGACAGAAAGGATAGAAAGTAAAATTTTTCGTGATCTAGGGGGATTGAGCCGATCCAGTGACAACTAGGCCGACCTAGTAAGAAAGTATTGTTAGATATATGTGCCCTAGAAGCCAGAATTGGCTGACACTTGTAATACACTTCTAGGGGCAAAATTGTAATTTTGACTAAAATCAATAAATGGGTTGTTTTCTAACACATATGTGTATTTAGTGTCTGTGATACATCCTTTGAGTTAATGGTAATGATAATTCATATTTTCAAGAGTTGAAAATTTAAGACATGAATAATCATTATTAACTCATAAATTGCTCCTGACCATAGGATCATCACGAGGATGGTGATTGATCCGGAAGGTTGGTGTACAATCGCTTCTCTTTAGTAGATGAGTCTTGAGTCTACGGTGTGGAGACACCGGAGCGAGAGTACAGGTACTCGTTAGAGAACGAGGGCACTGAGCGTGACCACCTCGAGTAGTCATTAGGGAGTCTACCTTCTCGTCAATGACTGACTCGATGCTGCAGTAGTGTGTCTGGTTCTTTGACCTGAGATGCATCGGCAGTTCACCTTGAGGGTGTTATAGTTTGACTACACCATTACTCGGTCTCCTAGCCATATGGAACCCTGAGGTGTATGTTGGCTATAGCATGTTCATTGTAGGAACTGGATTGCATCAAGATGGAATCTATCTACCTCGGTGGTAGAGGAGTAGCCCTATGATGATCATGAGAATCAAGTCCAGAAATCCATGGCCATGGTAGAGTGAAATAATAGAAAGAGTTTCTATTTAGATTTTCACATTGGACTCGAATCGAATGATTACATCATATGACAGAGACTAGGGTTTGACGAGTTCACCTTAACCCTAATCTGATCGGGGCTCAAGATAGAAGAACTGAATCACACAGGTAGCTGCACCAAGAGGTTCGCATTCAGCTCTGATGGGTTGCCACCATATACTGCTAGGTGTCACTGGTGGATTTTGGGAGCAATTAGAATGATTTAGATGATCGATCATTCTAGCTGTTCGAATCAGAAGAGTTCTGATCCATCGAAAGGAGTTTCGATGATGTCGATGATAGAGATCATGACATATCCCATTACCATACAGAACTGAACCTAACTGGGTCACACAAACAAGGGTTTGAATCTGGTGATCATCAATTGAACTGATCTAGTTCAATTGATCTGAATGAGATTCAATTAGGTTCAAGGAAATCGTGCTAGCACTCGATTGAACCTAACGTTCTTCTTTTGCTATCATAAATAAGTTGTCCTGATCTGAGCCAAAGGAGTTTGTGCTCAATCAGAGGCCTTCATATGGTCTGACAGGAGGTTGTCCAAGTCAGAAAAGGTTGTCTTATTTGTAAGACATTACCTGCCATTTTTGGTCACCTGCCATTTCTTGTTCTTTGACTTTGGTCAAAAGTCTACCTTTGACTGGTCAAACGTTGACCATTGACACTTTGACTTTTGACCACATGTCATGCACCTATTGGAGAGCTGGTGGGGGCCTGTCCCCCTGCCAGAACCTGGCAAGGAGAAGGGCGCACGCCACCCTAGGCGTGTGCCCAAGTTGGAGGCGCCTAGGAGTCCTTGTTGGACAAGGACTCCATCTCCTTTTTGGATTCCAATTAGAGTTCTTCTAAGAACCAACTTTGACTGGTCTTAGGCACCCTCTAAGGAGGAATCCAGGGGACTCTATTCCCACCAATCAGATTTAGATCTGATTTCACAAAGGGTTGTGATTGGTTGGGAAGAAGAGGAGTTGGATCACAGCTAGTCTATAAATAAGACCCTGCGCCCAACTCAGATTGTATGAGATAGAGAGATATGATGAGATCATAGTTTCTCCATGCCCCAAGGCTGCCTCTCCCCTCCTTCTCCATGCCATAGTCTCTTCTCCCCTTGCTCTCCACATCCAAAAGGAGTTTTGGACCTTGGTTGGTGCGAATTCCAGATCAAAGAAAGGCGATCAAAAGCAAGAAGGCTGCGCTGCTGCAAAGGACGACTGCTGATCTTCAAAAGAGTTTTGAAGATCCTCCAGATCAGATCCAGATCTAATTTTTGGAGGTGTGATAGAGAAGAAGAGGATCTCCAGATCCAACCTGAGTGGATACCGGTAGAGGCCAGGCGCTTGCGTGGCTAAGATCCAGAACCTTCCGCTGCAAACAGGATCATCAACAGGGTAATAGGATTACCCAATCAAGGTAAATTAAATTTGATTTAATTTATCTTTTAATTTTATTTTATTAAAATAATAAGAATCAGATCTAAAATATATCAAGATCTGATTAGGATCAAGAGAAAAATTTTTGAAATATATCTCTTGATCTGATCAGATCTGAACGAACCTGGACCGGGAAATCAGGATTTTCCTTCAACTGGTATCAGAGCCAAGGTTCTAAAATTGTTTAGATCTGATTTTAAATTTATTTTAATTAGAAAATAATTGAATTTCAGATGTCACATGAGATGTGATCAGATCTGAAATCAGAAAAAATTAAAATTAAATGATTTGGATCTAAGATTAGAAGAATATGCATGACTAGTTCTAGAAATAGAATAGTTCTATAGAATAGTCTTGCATGTTTTTGATTTAATCTGATTAAATCATATTTTAGATCTATTTATTTACTATTTTTTGATATTATAAGTGTTATAATAACATCTAAAAAATAGCAAATAAAAATTATTTAATTTTTGAATATCATATGAGATATGATTGATGCATGTCTAGACTAGTTGTAGAATAGTTCTACATAATTGTCTAGATTAGAATTTATTTTGATTAGATCAATTTAAATCTAATTTTTTAGATTATTATGAGATAATTTAGATCTGAAAAATATGCATGATTTGATACATGAGATGTATGCAAAATATGCCATGATTAGATCTAATTTGTATATGAGATATATGATATAGATCTAAAACTATTTTGTAGTATTGCATGTTCCTGATTAAGGCGTTCCTCTTGGCCGTCCGGTCATAAGAATGAAGAAGGGTTTAAAGGCCCTCTCTTCCCATTCGATGGGGTGTTCTTATGATGTGTAGGGGTGCTGCGTGTTCGTCCTTAATCAGAAACCCAAAACTTACTTTCTGCAAAACCCTAGATCCTGAAACCCTAGGATTTATTGTGCATATTTTGTTTATGAACCCTACTTAATTAAGAAATTAAGATTATGGAATATTAATTAGGTCTAAAATTGAGAATTTCAGATCTAAGACATATTCATAATACTGGGTTCGGGCTTGGGTAGCTCAATTAGGTCTAAGCGGTTGATCAAACCGAATCAAGAGTTGGTTAGATGGGATCAACAATGCTTAAATTGACCAGCCTAATAGGATTAAGTCTGGGTCAAGATCGAGTCACGATCAAGCAAGACCTAATTAGGCTCAGAGGTTAGAGTCTGGATTGTAGGCTAACCCAATTGGTTCTGACTCAACAATTTGGTGTCTAAGGTAAGTTTGGCACATACGACCGACTGGTTTTTAATTGGAAGCTACTCGACCTGAATGCATTCTTGTACGAGTTAATGGCATATTCCTTCCACCGGTCTCACTTACCTGGCCATATCTGTTGACACAGTTCTGATCTGAGGTGGTCAATAATCCGAGCTAACCCATGCCACTAGGTTAGTCATAATTGTTATGACTATGACCAAGTCTAGTTTAATGAGACCTGAATCAATTCTCCCTAAGAAAAGATTAAGTCTGAGGTCTTCCACCATTGTAGATGTGCGGGCCCTTCCCGGGGTTGATTGTTCTCGGCTGGATACAGTGGCTCAGTTGCACCGAGAAGATGCAACCATGTCTATTAGGCATTGGATGCTATGGGCTGGAGGATGAGTTGGGCTCAATATTTTGGATACGGTGAGAGACTCAATTAGGAACCCAGTCTATGCAAATGGTGGGTCTGACTTAACTAAGGAGTGGATCAATATTCCGGATACGGTGAGATTCATGAATTAGAGACCAAGTTTGGGTGCACCATGATTAGAGAATCATTGAACAAGAGTTGTTCACTCATTGGCTAACCCATCACCAATAACTGTTAGGTGAGGTGATGAGTCAGTTGGTGAGACCGCACCACCCACTAGAAATCATTAATCATGGAGATTTTTGCATCTCTACAGAGGGAGTGTAGGGATCCGAGAAAATAGTGGGAGCTAATTTGTTTAAAAATAAAATCCCTAAACAAATTGGTCAAGTCAAAATTACAGTATCTAACTAGAATCTTTGACTCTCTACAGGAAAATGTCTGCGTCCAACCCATTGGCACGTATCCTGGACACACATAGACTGACTGGACCCAATTATAAAGATTGGCTCAGGAACTACAAAATTATTTTGGGTTCCGAGAAGTTAACCCATGTTTTGGACCAGGACCCTCCCACCTTACCAGCCCGTCCATCTGTTGAACAGAGAGCGTCTCTGGAAAAATGGATTGACGAAGATAATAAGGCCAGATATTACATGTTGGGCTCGATGTCTGATGAGCTCCAGCGCCAACATGAAGGATATCGGGACTGCTCGCCAAATGTTGGCTCACCTGCAGGAGATGTTTGGTGAACAGAGTCGCGCAGCCAAATATCAAGTCACAAAATGACTTTTTAAGGCTAAGATGCGTGATGGGCAGTCAGTCCAAGATCACTGTCTGACAATGATCAAGGACATGGAAGAGCTTGAGAAGCTCGGTGTGAAGTTAGACTTGGACCTGCAGAACGATATTATTCTGCAATCCTTGACTGATGCATATGGGCAATTCATCATGAATTACCACATGCATAAACTTCAAAATTCCTTGGCCGAGTTAATGAATATGCTGGTTACCGCTGAGCTTTCTATGAAAGGTTCTAAAGGCTCAGTTCTTGCTATGGAACGGACTTCTTCCAAAAGAAAGTCTTATGGAAAGAAAAAGAAGTCTGTGAAAAAGCAAAAGGTGGAAGGATCAAAGAAGAAGAAGGCAGAATCCGAAGAAAAAGGCCGATGGCAAAGGAAAGTGTTTCCATTGCAACAGCGACGGCCATTGGAAGCGGAACTGCCCTACTTACCTGGCCACCCTGAAGAACAAGAAGGAAGGTCCTTCTGGAGGTATGCTCGTTATTGAGTCTAACCTTACGAGCAAAACGTGAGGATGCAGGAGGCTGAGGGATGGAGACATGATCCTAGGGATAGCAAGAGTTGCTGCAAGCCGTGGGAACATACCCTCTTCGATTACCATCTGGTTTAGACTTATTTTGACTGTTATGTGCCTGCAGCCTTTGATTTCTGATTAGGTTATGTGATCATTCTTTAAGGACCATTGTAACATTCTTTATGAAAGAAATAAAATTGCAAATGAAGGTCTTTATAGGATCAACAAATTGGAAGAAAAATGGGCTATTGAGTCCATTGACTTCCGAGTCATATCCAACTTGTGAATCCTTGTCTTCAAGGCAAAATGACTAAACTCCCTTTTGTTGGACATGGGGAGAGGGCCACAGATCTCCTTGCCCTAGTACATACTGATGTGTGCGGCCCATTTGATGTGCCGGCTAGAGGCAATTTTGTCTACTTCATTACCTTTATCGATGATCTGTCTAGGTATGGGTATGTGTATCTTATGAGACACAAGTCTGAAGCCTTTTGAAAAGTTCAAAGAATTCAGACATGAAGTAGAAAAACAAACTAGGAAAACCCATTAAGGTTCTTCGATCAGATCGAGGAGGTGAATACCTTAGCAGGGAATTCCTAGACTATCTCAAGGATAATGGCATAGTCTCTCAATGGACTCCACCAGGAACACCTCAACTCAACGGGGTTTCAGAATGGAGAAATCGGACTCTATTAGATATGGTTCGATCCATGATGAGCTTCACAGACCTCCCTGATTTTCTTTGGGGACACTCATTGTTAACTTCAATCTATTTACTGAATAGGGTTCCCTCTAAAACCGTTCCTACCACACCGTATGAGATATGGCACGGTAAGAAACCAAGTCTGAGTCATCTCAGAATTTGGGGTTGTCCGGCTCATGTCAAAAGACAACAAGCGGACAAGTTAGAGTTTAGGTCCTTTAGAGCTCGATTCATAGGATATCCTAAAGAGTCATTAGGATACTATTTCTACATTCCAGAAGACCACAATGTGATTGTGAGTCGACATGCCATCTTTCTTGAAAAATAGTTTATTCAAGATAGCGGCATTGGAAAATAGATCAAGCTTGATGAGAAAGTCTCACAAGCAGAACGAGCTAAGGACCAAGTGGAACCAAATCAGGTTGAGCCAATAAGAACACTACCTCCTCCACCTCGTAGATCGGAAAGAGTTTCCCGTCCCCCTGAAAGATACTTAGGTATTATTTCAGAGGATGTAGAGGAAATGTTCCTCGTAGGTAATGGTGCTCATGGTGATGATCCCAAAACCTACAACGAGGCGATATCAGATATCGACTCCGAGAAATGGCTAGAGGCAATGCAGTCAGAAATTGACTCGATGCACTCAAACCAAGTCTGGACCTTGGTAGATCCACCAGAAGGTATAGTACCTATTGGATGTAAATGGATCTTCAAGAGAAAGATTGGTGCAGATGGGAATGTGGAGACATTCAAGGCTAGACTTGGTGGCAAAAGGTTATAGTCAATGCGAAGGCATTGACTATCAGGATACCTTTTCCCCAGTAGCTATGCTAAAATCCATCCGCACATTGCTTGCTGTTGCAGCCTATTTCGATTATGAAATATGGCAAATGGACGTGAAAACGGCATTCTTAAATGGATATCTTGAGGAAGATATCTATATGGAACAGCCGCTAGGTTTCACATCCAGTGATACTGATCACAAGGTTTGCAAGCTGCAAAGGTCCATATATGGACTTAAGCAAGCATCTCGGAGCTGGAACACTCGTTTCAATGATGTGATCAAAAAGTTTGGTTTCATCAAAAATGAAGAGGAACCATGTGTTTTCAAAAGGGTCAGTGGGAGCGCTGTTGTCTTCCTCGTATTGTACGTGGATGACATCCTCCTTATTGGGAATGATATTCCCATGTTGACATCAGTCAAGATGTGGTTGTCCAAGGAATTCTCCATGAAAGACCTAGGTGAAGCATCCTTTATTCTAGGAATTAAGGTCTATAGGGATAGACCGAATAGGATGCTAGGACTTTCACAGAAGATGTACATAGAGAAAGTACTAAAGAGGTTTAGTATGGAAAACTCTAAGAGGGGATTAATACCCTTCAGACATGGTATTCATCTTTCCAAGAAGATGTGCCCTAGCACACCTGAGGAAATAGAACGCATGAGCAAGATCCCTTATGCTTCTGCAATAGGGAGCCTCATGTATGCCATGCTATGTACACGACCTGATATAGCCCATGCTGTGAGTGTCACAAGCAGATATCAGTCAAATCCAGGTGAAGAACACTGGACTTCTGTGAAATGTATCCTTAAGTACTTGAGAAGAACTAAGGATATGATGTTGGTCTTTGGTAATGGAGAACTCCAAGTCCAGGGATACACAGACTCGGATTTCATGTCCGATATAGATGATCGAAAGTCGACATCTGGCAGACTGTTTGTGCTGGAAGAGTTCCAAGCAAACGGTGATACCACCCCATCCACGATTACCTCAAAAAGGGTTACGTCGAGGTCAAGAGAGTCAACTCCGCAGATAATGTGGCAGACCCACTTACAAAGCCGTTGGGCCAGCAGAAGATCGAAGCCCACCTTGAGAAGATGGGACTTAGACTTGTAGCCAATTGGCTTTAGGACAAGTGGGAGATTGTTAGATATATGTGCCCTAGAAGCCAGAATTGGCTGACACTTGTAATACACTTCTAGGGGCAAAATTATAATTTTATTGAAGGGAAATCCTGATTTCCCGGTCCAGGTTCGTTCAGATCTGATCAGATCAAGAGATATATTTCAAAAATTTTTCTCTTGATCTCAATCAGATCTTGATATGTTTCAGATCTGATTCTTATTATTTTAATAAATAAAATAAAATAAGATAAATTAAATCAAATTTAATTTACCTGATTTGGGTAATCCTATTACCCTGTTGATGATCCTGATTGCAGCGGAAGGTTCTGGATCTTAGCCACGCAAGCGCCTGGCCTCTACCGGTATCCACTCGGGTTGGATCTGGAGATCCTCTTCTTCTCTATCACACCTCCAAAAATTAGATCTGGATCTGATCTGGAGGATCTTCAAAACTCTTTTGAAGATCAGCAGTCGTCCTTTTGCAGCAGCGCAGCCTTCTTGCTTTTGATCGCCTTTCTTTGATCTGAATCGCACCAACCAAGGTCCAAAACTCCTTTTGGACGTGGAGAGCAAGGGGAGAAGAGACTATGGCATGGAGAAGGAGGGGAGAGGCAGCCTTGGGGCGTGGGAAATTCTCAATTGAATTCATCTTAGAATCTAGAGTTGGGCGCAGGGTCTTATTTATAGACTAAGCTTGTGATCCAACTCCTCTTCCTCCCAACCAATCACAACCCTTTGTGAAATCAGATCTAAATCTGATTGGTGGGAATAGAGACCCCTGGATTCCTCCTTAGAGGGTGCCTAAGACCAGTCAAAGTTGGTTCTTAGAAGAACTCTAATTGGAATCCAAAAAGGAGATGGAGTCCTTGTCCAACAAGGACTCCTAGGCGCCTCCAACTTGGGCACACGCCTAGGGTTGGCGTGCGCCCTTCTCCTTGCCAGGTTCTGGCAGGGGGACAGGCCCCCACCAGCTCTCCAATAGGTGCATGACATGTGGTCAAAAGTCAAAGTGTCAATGGTCAACGTTTGACCAGTCAAAGGTAGACTTTTGACCAAAGTCAAAGAACAAGAAATGGCAGGTGACCAAAAATGGCAGGTAATGTCTTACAAAATAAGACAACCTTTTCTGACTTGGACAACCTCCAGTCAGACCATATGAAGGCCTCTGATTGAGCACAAACTCCTTTGGCTCAGTCAGGACAACTTATTTATGATAGTAAAAGAAGAACGTTAGGTTCAATCGAGTGCTAGCACGATTTCCTTGAACCTAATTGAATCTCATTCAGATCAATTGAACTAGATCAGTTCAATTGATGATCACCAGATTCAAACCCTTGTTTGTGTGACCCAGTTAGGTTCAGTTCTGTATGGTAATGGGATATGTCATGATCTCTATCATCGACATCATCGAAACTCCTTTCGATGGATCAGAACTCTTCTGATTCGAACAGCTAGAATGATCGATCATCTAAATCATTCTAATTGCTCCCAAAATCCACCAGTGACACCTAGCAGTATATGGTGGCAACCCATCAGAGCTGAATGCGAACCTCTTGGTGCAGCTACCTGTGTGATTAAGTTCTTCTATCTTGAGCCCCGATCAGATTAGGGTTAAGGTGAACTCGTCAAACCCTAGTCTCTGTCATATGATGTAATCATTCGATTCGAGTCCAATGTGAAAATCTAAATAGAAACTCTTTCTATTATTTCACTCTACCATGGCCATGGATTTCTGGACTTGATTCTCATGATCATCATAGGGCTGCTCCTCTACCACCGAGGTAGATAGATTCCATCTTGATGCAATCCAGTTCCTACAATGAACATGCTATAGCCAACATACACCTCAGGGTTCCATATGGCTAGGAGACCGAGTAATGGTGTAGTCAAACTATAACACCCTCAAGGTGAACTGCCGATGCATCCTCAGGTCAAAGAACCAGACACACTACTGCAGCATCGAGTCAGTCATTGACGAGAAGGTAGACTTCCTAATGACTACTCGAGGTGGTCACGCTCAGTGCCCTCGTTCTCTAACGAGTACCTGTACTCTCGCTCCGGTGTCTCCACACCGTAGACTCAAGACTCATCTACTAAAGAGAAGCGATTGTACACCAACCTTCCGGATCAATCACCATCCTCGTGATGATCCTATGGTCGGGAGCATTTTATGAGTTAATAATGATTATTCATGTCTTAAATTTTCAACTCTTGAAAATATGAATTATCATTACCATTAACTCAAAGGATGTATCACAGACACTAAATACACATATGTGATAGAAAATAACCCATTTTATTGATTATTAGTCAAAATTATAATTTTGCCCCTAGAAGTGTATTACAAGTGTCAGCCAATTCTGGCTTCTAGGGCACATATATCTAACAATCTCCCACTTGTCCTAAAGCCAATTGGCTACAAGTCTAAGTCCCATCTTCTCAAGGTGGGCTTCGATCTTCTGCTGGCCCAACGGCTTTGTAAGTGGGTCTGCCACATTATCTGCGGAGTTGACTCTCTTGACCTCGACGTAACCCTTCTCGAGGTAATCGCGGATGAGGTGGTATCGCCGCTCAATGTGCTTGGATTTCTGGTGAGACCTCGGCTCCTTAGCAAGGGCTATGGCGCCATTGTTGTCGCAGTATAGAGGAATGGCATCTGATGGCATTACTCCAATTTCTGCAGCAAACTTCTTGTACCAGAATGCTTCCTTCGCAGCCTCTGATGCAGCGATATATTCTGCTTCCATGGTGGAATCTGCTATCACAGTTTGCTTGGAACTCTTCCAGCTGACAGCTCCACCATTGCACACAAACAGACTTCCAGATGTCGACTTTCGATCATCTATATCGGACATGAAGTCCGAGTCTGTGTATCCCTGGACTTGGAGTTCTCCATTACCAAAGACCAACATCATATCCTTAGTTCTTCTCAAGTACTTAAGGATACATTTCACAGAAGTCCAGTGTTCTTCACCTGGATTTGACTGATATCTGCTTGTGACACTCACAGCATGGGCTATATCAGGTCGTGTACATAGCATGGCATACATGAGGCTCCCTATTGCAGAAGCATAAGGGATCTTGCTCATGCGTTCTATTTCCTCAGGTGTGCTGGGGCACATCTTCTTGGAAAGATGAATACCATGTCTGAAGGGTATTAATCCCCTCTTAGAGTTTTCCATACTAAACCTCTTTAGTACTTCCTCTATGTACATCTTCTGTGAAAGTCCTAGCATCCTATTCGGTCTATCCCTATAGACCTTAATTCCTAGAATAAAGGATGCTTCACCTAGGTCTTTCATGGAGAATTCCTTGGACAACCACATCTTGACTGATGTCAACATGGGAATATCATTCCCAATAAGGAGGATGTCATCCACGTACAATACGAGGAAGACAACAGCGCTCCCACTGACCCTTTTGAAAACACATGGTTCCTCTTCATTTTTGATGAAACCAAACTTTTTGATCACATCATTGAAACGAGTGTTCCAGCTCCGAGATGCTTGCTTAAGTCCATATATGGACCTTTGCAGCTTGCAAACCTTGTGATCAGTATCACTGGATGTGAAACCTAGCGGCTGTTCCATATAGATATCTTCCTCAAGATATCCATTTAAGAATGCCGTTTTCACGTCCATTTGCCATATTTCATAATCGAAATAGGCTGCAACAGGCAAGCAATGTGCGGATGGATTTTAGCATAGCTACTGGGGAAAAGGTATCCTGATAGTCAATGCCTTCGCGTTGACTATAACCTTTTGCCACTAGTCTAGCCTTGAATGTCTCCACATTCCCATCTGCACCAATCTTTCTCTTGAAGATCCATTTACACCCAATAGGTACTATACCTTCTGGTGGATCTACCAAGGTCCAGACTTGGTTTGAGTGCATCGAGTCAATTTCTGACTGCATTGCCTCTAGCCATTTCTCGGAGTCGATATCTGATATCGCCTCGTTGTAGGTTTTGGGATCATCACCATGAGCACCATTACCTACGAGGAACATTTCCTCTACATCCTCTGAAATAATACCTAAGTATCTTTCAGGGGGACGGGAAAACTCTTTCCGATCTACGAGGTGGAGGAGGTAGTGTTCTTATTGGCTCAACCTGATTTGGTTCCACTTGGTCCTTAGCTCGTTCTGCTTGTGAGACTTTCTCATCAAGCTTGAATCTGCTTTCCAATGCCGCTATCTTGAATAAACTATTTTTCAAGAAAGATGGCATGTCGACTCACAATCACATTGTGGTCTTCTGGAATGTAGAAATAGTATCCTAATGACTCTTTAGGATATCCTATGAATCGAGCTCTAAAGGACCTAAACTCTAACTTGTCCGCTTGTTGTCTTTTGACATGAGCCGGACAACCCCAAATTCTGAGATGACTCAGACTTGGTTTCTTACCGTGCCATATCTCATAC
>QRFJ01001474.1:15025-100801 GCA_006176705.1 Cocos nucifera | reverse complement strand
TCTTCGGTTCTGCCTTCTTCTTCTTTGATCCTTCTACCTTTTGCTTTTTCACAGACTTCTTTTTCTTTCCATAAGACTTTCTTTTGGAAGAAGTCCGTTCCATAGCAAGAACTGAGCCTTTAGAACCTTTCATAGAAAGCTCAGCGGTAACCAGCATATTCATCAACTCGGCCAAGGAATTCTGAAGTTTATGCATGTGGTAATTCATGATGAATTGCCCATATGCATCAGTCAAGGATTGCAGAATAATATCGTTCTGCAAGTCCAAGTCCAACTTCACACCGAGCTTCTCAAGCTCTTCCATGTCCTTGATCATTGTCAGACAGTGATCTTGGACTGACTGCCCATCACGCATCTTAGCCTTAAAAAGTCATTTCGTGACTTGATATTTGGCTGCGCGACTCTGTTCACCAAACATCTCCTGCAGGTGAGCCAACATTTGGCGAGCAGTCCCGATATCTTCATGTTGGCGCTGGAGCTCATCAAACATCGAGCCCAACATGTAGTATCTGGCCTTATTGTCTTCGTCAATCCATTTTTCCAGAGACGCTCTCTGTTCAGTGGATGGACGAGCTGGTAAGGTGGGAGGGTCCTGGTCCAAAACATGTGTTAACTTCTCTGAACCCAAAACAATTTTGTAGTTCCTGAGCCAATCTTTATAATTGGGTCCAGTCAGTCTATGTGTGTCTAGGATACGTGCCAGTGGGTTGGACGCAGACATTTTCCTGTAGAGAGTCAAAGATTCTAGTTAGATACTGTAATTTTGACTTGACCAATTTATTTAGGGATTTTATTTTTAAACAAATTAGCTCCCACTATTTTCTCGGATCCCTACACTCCCTCTGTAGAGATGCGAAAATCTCCATGATTGATGATTTCTAGTGGGTGGTGCGGTCTCACCAACTGACTCATCACCTCACCTAACAGTTATTGGTGATGGAGTTAGCCAATGAGTGAACAACTCTTGTTCAATGATTCTCTAATCATGGTGCACCCAAACTTGGTCTCTAATTCATGAATCTCACCGTATCTGAAATATTGATCCACTCCTTAGTTAAGTCAGACCCACCATTTGCATAGACTGGGTTCCTAATTGGGTCTCTCACCGTATCCGGAATATTGAGCCCAACTCATCCTCCAGCCCATAGCATCCAATGCCTAATAGACATGGTTGCATCTTCCCGGTGCAACTGAGCCACTGTATCCAGCCGAGAACAATCAACCCCGGGAAGGGCCCGCACATCTACAATGGTGGAAGACCTCGAACTTAATCTTTTCTTAGGGAGAATTGATTCAGGTCTCATTAAACTAGACTTGGCTTAGTCATAACAATTATGACTAACCTAGTGGCATGGGTCAGCTCGGATTATTGACCACCTCAGATCAGAACTGTGTCAACAGATATGGCCAGGTAAGTGAGACCGGTGGAAGGAATATGCCGTTAACTCGCACAAGAACGCATTCAGGTCGAGTAGCTTCCAATTAAAAACCAGTCGGTCGTCTGTGCCAAACTTACCTTAGACACCAAATTGTTGAGTCAGAACCAATTGGGTTAGCCTACAATCCAGACTCTAACCTCTGAGCCTAATTAGGTCTTGCTTGATCGTGACTCGATCTTGACCCAGACTTAATCCTATTAGGCTGGTCAATTTAAGCATTGTTGATCCCATCTAACCAACTCTTGATTCGGTTTGATCAACCGCTTAGACCTAATTGAGCTACCCAAGCCCGAACCCAGTATTATGAATATGTCTTAGATCTGAAATTCTCAATTTTAGACCTAATTGATATTCCATAAACTTAATTCTTAATTAAGTTGGGTTCATAAACAAAATATGCACAATAAATCCTAGGGTTTCAGGATCTAGGGTTTTGTAGAAAGTAAGTTTTGGGTTTCTGATTAAGGACGAACACGCAGCACCCCTACACGTCATAAGAACACCCCATCGAATGGAAAGAGAGGGCCTTCAAACCCTTCTTCATTCTTATGACCGGACGGCCAAGAGGAACGCCTTAATCAGGAACATTCAATCTACAAAACAGTTATAGATCTATATCATATATCTCATATATAAATTTAGATCTAATCAAGGCATATTTTGCATACATCTCATGTATCAAATCATGCATATTTTCAGATCTAAATTATCTCATAATAATCTAAAAAATTAGATTTAAATTGATCTAATCAAAATAAATTCTAATCTAGACAATTATGTAGAACTATTCTACAACTAGTCTAGTCATGCATCTATCATATCTCATATGATATTTAAAATTAAATAATTTTTATTTGCTGTTTATCAGATATTATTATAACACTTATAATATCAGAAATAGTAAATAAGAAGATCTAAAATATGATTTAATCAGATTAAATCAAAGACATGCAAAACTATTCTATAGAACTATTCTATTCTAGAACTAGTCATGCATATCTTCATGTTCTTAGATCCAAATCATTTAATTTTAATTTTTCTGATTTCAGATCTGATCACATCTCATGTGACATCTAAAATCACTTTATTTTCTAATTAAAATAAAATTAAAATCAGATCTAAACAATTTAGAACCATGGCTCTGATACCAGTTGAAGGGAAATCCTGGGATTTCCCGGTCCAGGTTCGTCCAGATCTGATTAGATCAAGAGATATATTTCAAAAATTTCTCTCTTGATCTCAATCAGATCTTGATATATTTCAGATCTGATTCTTATTATTTTAATAAATAAAATAAAATAAGATAAATTAAATCAAATTTAATTTACCTGATTTGGGTAATCCTATTACCCTGTAGATGATCCTGATTGCAGCGGAAGGTTCTGGATCTTAGCCACGCAAGCGCCTGGCCTCTACCGGTATCCACTCGGGTTGGATCTGGAGATCCTCTTCTTCTCTATCACACCTCCAAAAATCAGATCTGGATCTGATCTGGAGGATCTTCAAAACTCTTTTGAAGATCTGCAGTCGTCCTTTTGCAGCAGCGCAGCCTTCTTGCTTTTGATCGCCTTTCCTTGATCTGAATCGCACCAAACTAAGTCCAAAACACTTTTGAACGTGGAGAGCAAGGGGAGAAGAGAGTATGGCGTGGAGAAGGAGGGGAGAGGCAGCCTTGGACGTGGGAAATCTCTATTGAATTCACTTAGGATTAGGGTTGGGCGCAGGGTCTTATTTATAGACCTCTTATGATCCAACTCCTCTTCCTCTCAACCAATCACAACCCTTTGTGAAATCAGATCTAAATCTGATTGGTTGGAATAGAGACCCCTGGATTCCTCCTTAGAGGGTGCCTAAGACCAGTCAAACAGGATTCTTAGTAGAACTCCGATTGGAATCCAAAAGGGAGGTGGAGTCCTTGTCCAACAAGGACTCCTAGGCGCCTCCTACTTGGGCTCACGCCACCCTTGGCGTGCGCCCTTCTCCTTACCAAGTTCTGGCAGGGGGACAGGCCCCCACCAGCTCTCCAATAGGTGCATGACATGTGGTCAAAAGTCAAAGGGTGAATGGTCAACGTTTGACCAGTCAAAGGTAGACTTTTGACCAAAGTCAAAGAACAAGAAATGGCAGGTGACCAAAAATGGCAGGTAATGTCTTACAAATAAGACAACCTATTTTGACTTGGACAACCTCCAGTCAGACCATATGAAGGCCTCTGATTGAGCACAAACTCCATTGGCTCAGTCAGGACAACTTATTTATGATAGTAAAAGAAGAACGTTAGGTTCAATCGAGTGCTAGCACGATTTCCTTGAACCTAATTGAATCTCATTCAGATCAATTGAACTAGATCAGTTCAATTGATGATTACCAGATTCAAACCCTTGTTTGTGTGACCCAGTTAGGTTCAGTTCTGTATGGTAATGGGATATGTCATGATCTCTATCATAGACATCATCGAAACTCCTTTCGATGGATCAGAACTCTTCTGATTCGAACAGCTAGAATGATCGATCATCTAAATCATTCTAATTGCTCCCAAAATCTACAAGTGACACCTAGCAGTATATGGTGGCAACCCATCAGAGCTGAATGCGAACCTCTTGGTGCAGCTACCTGTGTAATTAAGTTCTTCTATCTTGAGCCCCGATCAGATTAGGGTTAAGGTGAACTCGTCAAACCCTAGTCTCTGTCATATGATGTAATCATTCGATTCGAGTCCAATGTGAAAATCTAAATAGAAACTCTTTCTATTATTTCACTCTACCATGGCCATGGATTTTTGGACTTGATTCTCATGATCATCATAGGGCTACTCCTCTACCACCGAGGTAGATAGATCCCATCTTGATGCAATCCAGTTCCTACAATGAACATGCTATAGCCAACATACACCTCAGGGTTCCATATGGCTAAGAGACCGAGTAATGGTGTAGTCAAACTATAACACCCTCAAGGTGAACTGCCGATGCATCTCAGGTCAAAGAACCAGACACACTACTGCAGCATCGAGTCAGTCATTGACGAGAAGGTAGACTTCCTAATGACTACTCGAGGTGGTCACGCTCAGTGCCCTCGTTCTCTAACGAGTACCTATACTCTCGCTCCGGTGTCTCCACACCGTAGACTCAAGACTCATCTACTAAAGAGAAGCGATCGTACACCAACCTTCCGGATCAATCACCATCCTCGTGATGATCCTATGGTCGGGAGCTGTTTATGAGTTAATAATGATTATTCATGTCTTAAATTTTCAACTCTTGAAAATATGAATTATCATTACCATTAACTCAAAGGATGTATCACAGACACTAAATACACATGTGTGATAGAAAATAACCCATTTCATTAATTATAGTTAAAATTACAATTTTGCCCCTAGAAGTGTATTACAAGTGTCAGCCAATTCTGGCTTCTAGGGCACATATATCTAACATAACTAAAATCAATAAATGGGTTATTTTCTATCATATATGTGTATTTAGTGTCTGTGATACATCCTTTGAGTTAATGGTAATGATAATTCATATTTTCAAGAGTTGAAAATTTAAGACATGAATAATCATTATTAACTCATAAATTGCTCCTGACCATAGGATCATCACGAGGATGATGATTGATCTGAAAGGTTGGTGTACAATCGCTTCTCTTTAGTAGATTAGTCTTGAGTCTACGGTGTGGAGACACCGGAGTGAGAGTACAGGTACTCGTTAGAGAACGAGGGCACTGAGCGTGACCACCTCGAGTAGTCATTAGGGAGTCTACCTTCTCGTCAATGACTGACTCGATGCTGCAGTAGTGTGTCTGGTTCTTTGACCTGAGATGCATCGGCAGTTCACCTTGAGGGTGTTATAGTTTGACTACACCATTACTCGATCTCCTAGCCATATGGAACCCTGAGGTGTATGTTGGCTATGACATGTTCATTGTAGGAACTGGATTGCATCAAGATGGAATCTATCTACCTCGGTGGTAGAGGAGTAGCCCTATGATGATCATGAGAATCAAGTCCAGAAATCCATGGCCACGGTAGAGTGAAATAATAGAAAGAGTTTCTATTTAGATTTTCACATTGGACTCGAATCGAATGATTACATCATATGACAGAGACTAGGGTTTGACGAGTTCACCTTAACCCTAATCTGATCGGGGCTCAAGATAGAAGAACTGAATCACACAGGTAGCTGCACCAAGAGGTTCCCATTCAGCTCTGATGGGTTGCCACCATATACTGCTAGGTGTCACTGGTGGATTTTGGGAGCAATTAGAATGATTTAGATGATCGATCATTCTAGCTATTCGAATCAGAAGAGTTCTGATCCATCGAAAGGAGTTTCGATGATGTCGATGATAGAGATTATGACATATCCCAATAGCATACAGAACTGAACCTAACTGGGTCACACAAACAAGGGTTTGAATCTGGTGATCATCAATTGAACTGATCTAGTTCAATTGATCTGAATGAGATTCAATTAGGTTCAAGGAAATCGTGCTAGCACTCGATTGAACCTAACGTTCTTCTTTTGCTATCATAAATAAGTTGTCCTATCTGTGCCAAAGGAGTTTGTGCTCAAACAGAGGCCTTCATATGGTCTGACAGGAGGTTGTCCAAGTCAGAAAAGGTTGTCTTATTTATAAGACATTACCTGCCATTTTTGGTCACCTGCCATTTCTTGTTCTTTGACTTTGGTCAAAAGTCTACCTTTGACTGGTCAAACGTTGATCGTTGACACTTTGACTTTTGACCACATGTCATGCACCTATTGGAGAGCTGGTGGGGGCCTGTCCCCCTGCCAGAACTTGGCAAGGAGAAGGGTGCACGCCACCCTAGGCGTGTGCCCAAGTTGGAGGCGCCTAGGAGTCCTTGTTGGACAAGGACTCCATCTCCTTTTTGGATTCCAATTAGAGTTCTTCTAAGAACCAACTTTGACTGGTCTTAGGTGCCCTCTAAGGAGGAATCCAGGGGACTCTATTCCCACCAATCAGATTTAGATCTGATTTCACAAAGGGTTGTGATTGGTTGGGAAGAAGAGGAGTTGGATCACAGCTAGTCTATAAATAAGACCCTGTATCCAACTCAGATTGTATGAGATAGAGAGATATGATGAGATCATAGTTTCTCCACGCCCCAAGGCTGCCTCTCTCCTCCTTCTCCATGTCATAGTCTCTTCTCCCCTTGCTCTCCACATCCAAAAGGAGTTTTGGACCTTGGTTGGTGCGATTCAGATCAAAGAAAGGCGATCAAAAACAAGAAGGCTGCGCTGCTGCAAAGGATGACTGCTCATCTTCAAAAGAGTTTTGAAGATCCTCCAGATCAGATCTAGATCTAATTTTTGGTGGTGTGATAGAGAAGAAGAGGATCTCCAGATCCAACTCGAGTGGATACCGGTAGAGGCCAGGCGCTTGCGTGGCTAAGATCCGGAACCTTCCGCTGCAAACAGGATCATCAACAGGGTAATAGGATTACCCAGATCAGGTAAATTAAATTTGATTTAATTTATCTTTTAATTTTATTTTATTAAAATAATAAGAATCAGATCTAAAATATATCAAGATCTGATTGGGATCAAGAGAAAAAATTTTAAAATATATCTCTTGATCTGATCAGATCTGAACGAACCTAGACCGGGAAATCAGGATTTCCCTTCAAGTATCCATCCCAATCTTAGAAAATAGAAAATGATAGAAATAGATGTTTTGGGATCTCTGAGATTGAGCCAATCCAATTTTGACTAAGCCGACACCATTGAAAACTGAGCTGGTCCAGTTTCTATAATGGCTAGTTTCTAGTTTCAAAACATTTTCACTGTACACACCTTTCAATGGCTATTTTCAATCTTTCAAAGGCTAGATCACTTTCAGAAGCCCTCCTAGCTTACTTGTAATGGTGGAAAATCTCAGAGATACTTAAGAAAATATTTGGAACAAGAGAATAGACTTTTGAACTTGCGAAAAGAGCTTCTAAATAGTTTTTCAGTACATTCAAATTTGTGAGCTAAATAGTGAAAAGGAAGGAGTGTTTCTTAGAGTTTTCCTTATCCTTCCAACATCATCAATCAGAGAGAAGTTAGGACATCATCATTGAAGATCAATTTCTACTTCTTTCAAGCACTCAAAAAGATGAGATCAAGACTACAAGCCAAGCTTCCAGATTTTCTTCTCTCAAGCTTCAAAGAATTTTCTTTTATTTTGTTTATTATATTTTTCATCTTTGTTTCAAGTTTCTTGGGATGAGACACTTGGGTTGGTCCAAATCTTGAGTTGGACGTTGCATGGTTTGATTGATGAGCCAAAGTAAAAATCAATCAGGATTGATTGTTAGTCTGAGAAAATAATCATTATATAGTTGTAATTGATGAGCCATGGTCAAAATCAATTGGATTAGATTATGAATCTAAGTAAAATAATCGGACTATAATCAAACCTAGTGATTACAGTTGAATTTCTAAGTGGTTTACATAGGGAGTGGATGTAGGTGCTGAGTTTGGCATCGAACCATTATAAAATCATTGTGTTTGTGATTGTGTGTCATTGTTCTATTGATTTCATTCACTACATATTACATAGCTTATTTGATTTGGCACTTAATTAATTTAATCTACTTACATCTTAAGCTTAAAAATTTGAAATATCTAATTCACACCCCTCTTGAGAAGCCATACTTGGGCAACAAGTGGTATCAGTGTAAGTGCTCTAGTATTAGTTGTTGATCAAGCTATCAAAGAGCAAAAGGTTACATGGCAACCCCAATTGGAACTCCATTGGTTGAGGGGCAATCAACCAATAGACCTCCACTGTTTAATGGAATAAATTACACATATTAAAAAGCATGAATAAAGATATTCAGCCAAGCATAAGACTATGACTTATGGAATGTCATAATGTTAAGCCCTCACATACCAATAATTATTATTGATGGACTGTCTATTTCAAAATATGAAAAGGATTGGAATGAACATGATAGGAAAAAAGCTCAACTTAATGCCAAAGCAATAAATATCTTATATTGCACTTTGGACACTAATGAGTTCAATAGAATATCAATATGTTCATCGGCCAAAGAAATTTGGAATAAACTTGAAGTTATCCATGAGGGTACTAATCAATTCAAGAAGTCTAAGATAAATTTATTGGGGCATAAGTATGAGTAATTTAAAATGGAACCGCATGAAACCATCACTAAAATGTTTACTAGGTTCACTGATATTTTGAATGGTTTGTAAAGTCATGGAAGAGATTATGCTAACAGCGATATTGTGCATAAAATTCTTAGGTCTTTACCAAAAAATTGGGAGCCAAAGGTGACTGCCATTCAAGAGATGAAAGACTTAAATACTCTAGCATTGAAGGAATTAATTGGGTCATCATAACCCATGAGCTGAACATGAATCAAAGAAGAGAAGAGGAAGTAAAGAAAAAGAAGAGCACTACACTTAAAGCTACTACCATCCATGAGAAAGAAAGTGATTCTAAAGAGAGTTTGGAAAATGATGAGGAGATGGCCATGATAGCAAGAAGATTCAAGAAATTAATGTAAAGAAGGAAGAGATTTGAACCTTGAAAAAAGTTTAACAAGAGAGAAGGTAGCAAAGAGAAAGAAAAGAAAAAAGAGAGAGAACAACCACCTTTTGCTATGAGTGCAAAAAGTCCAAACACTTCCAGATGGATTATCCAATGTTGAAGAAAAGCACCAAGAAAATAAGAAGAAAGAATACAAAGCCACATGGAGCAATGATGAGGACTCTTCTTCAAGTGAGAAAGAATATCAAATAGAAAAAAAAGCAAACCTTTGCCTTATGGCACATAATGATGATGAGATAAATGATGATACTTTAATATTAGATTTTATTTTTGAAGAATTATATGATGCTTTCAATGACCTAGTTATTGACTTTAGGAAGCTATTACGTAAGAATAAAAAACTAAAGGAAGAAAATCAATCCTTAAGTAAAGATAAAGATCAAATAGAAAAAAATGAGAAGAATTTATAAACTAATCTAGATGAATCAAATGAAAAGATTATATCTTTACAAGATGAAGTGGTAAGATTAAAATCCAGAGTAGATAGATATATGCTAAGCTCTAAAAAGCTATAAATAATAATTGAAAATTAAATGATGGTTCTTGATAAAACCAGTATAGGGTATGATACATCAGGAAGGCAAACATCTTTGAAAAATGTATGTGCAAAATCTAAAAGTTATGATAGAAGGATTACATGTTGCAAATGCAATAAAATTAGACATAAATTTATTGAATGCAAAATTTTTAATTCAAGCAAAATAAAAGTAAAATAATTTGGATTTCAAAAGAAACCATTTGTGCTAACCTCAAAAGATCCAAGTTAGCTTGGGTACCTAAGTTTGCTTGATTATTTGTGTAGGTGTACTTGACATCCTAAAGAGCTAAAAGAAGGTGGTATCTAGATAGCGGATGCTCGAGGCACATAATAAAAAATAAATTATAATTTATCTCTCTTGAAGCCAAAGATGGAGATTTTATGACATTTGGAGATAATGGTAAAGAAAAAAATCATTGATCTTGGTAATATCTTGATAACACCCTCCACTAGCATAGAAAATATTTTATATATTGAAGGATTAATGCATAACTTGCTTAGCATAAGCCAACTTTGTGATAAAGACTTTAATGTTTCATTCAAATCATCTCATTGCATTGTAACTAGCTCTTTAGATGAAAGTATTAAATTCATAGAAAAAAGACATGGAAATGTTTACATTGTTGATCTTAATGAACTTAAAAATGAAAATATTGAGTGCCTTGTTGCTATGAATGCTAAATTAAATAAATCAAGTTGGATTTGGCATAATAGATTAGGTCATGCAAGTATGGACTCACTAGCAAGATTAATTAAACTTTATTTAGTAAAGGTATTACCTAAATTAAATCTTGAAAAAGATAAAATTTGCAAAGCATGTCAACTTGGTAAACAAATGAAATCTTCTTTTAAATCCAAAAATATTATTTCAACCACTAGGCCTCTAGAATTACTTCATATGGATTTGTTTGGATCTATTTCAACTGCTAGTATTAGAGGAAAAAGATATGGCTTTGTTATAATACATGATTTTTTAAGATATACATGGATTCTATTTTTATTACATAAAGATAATGCTTTTGATATGTTTGTTGATCTATTTAACAAAATAATAAGAGAAAAAGAATGCAATATTTTATATATAAGAAGGGATCATGGCATAGAATTTGAAAATCAAAAATTTTAAAATTTTTGTTCTAAAAATGGAATCAATCATAACTTTCCAACACCTAGGACATCCCAACAAAATGGGCTAGTAGAAAGAAAGAATAGAACATTGATTGAAATAGCATGAATCATGCTTTGTGAAAGCAATCTTCCAAAATATTTTTTGATGGAAGCTATTAACACCGCATGCTATATACTAACTAGAGCTTTAATTAGACCAATCTTGAAGAAAACTCTATATGAACTCTATAAAGAAAAGAAGCCAAACATTTCATACTTTAAAATTTTTGGATGTAGATGTTTCATTTTAATAAAGAGTAAAGATAAATTAGAAAAATTTGATGCAAAATCAGATGAAAAAATTTTTCTAAGATACTCGTCACATAGTAGAGCATATAGAGTATTTAATAAAAGAACATTGATTGTGGAAGAATATGTGCATGTTATTTTTGATCAAACTAATTCTCTTAAGATAAGAGAAGAAGAGCTTGATGTGGATGCAGAAATTCTTGAAAAAAGATTGAAAGATATATCATTTGAAGATCACCCTCTCAAGAAAAAGAAGACAAAGAGCAAGAAGTTAAAGAAGTGTTGCCACAATCTCAACATGATCAAGGAACATCCAACTTACCAAATGAATGGAGGTATGATCATAATCATCCTAAAGAATTAATAATAGGTGATCCATCTCATGGAGTTAAAACTAGATCATCTTTTAGGGAAGCTATAAATCATGTTGCATTTGTATCTCACTTAGAACCTAAAAATATAATTGAAGCTGAAAATGATCCAAATTGGATACTAGCAATGCAAAAAGAATTAAACCAATTTAAAAGAAATAAAGTTTGGAAACAAGTTGAAAGACCTAAAAACTTTCTTGTAATTGGTACAAAATGGATCTTTAGAAATAAACTTAATGAGAAGGGCAATGTAATTAGAAATATGGCTAAATTGATTGCACAAGGATACAATCAAGAAGAAGGAATCAATTTTGATGAATTCTTTGCACCCGTAGCTGACTTGAAGCTATTAGATTGCTCTTGTCATTTGCTTGCTTTATGAATTTTAAACTTTTTCAAATGAATATAAAAAGTGCATTCTTGAATGGACTAATTGAGGAGGAAGTTTATGTAGAACAACCTCTAGGTTTTGAAAATCAAGAATTGCCAAATCATGTTTATAAGCTTAAGAAAGCACTCTATGGACTAAAACAAGCTCCTAGGGCTTAGTATGATCGGTTGAGCAAATTTCTATTAAACAATAACTTTAAAAGAGGCAATATAGATAAAATACTATTTATTAAAAGAAAATCAAGTGATCTATTGATTTTCCAATTATATGTTAATGATATTATATTTGGTGCTACTAATGAAACTTTGTGCAAAGAGTTTGTTAGTCTCATGTAGGATGAGTTCGAGATGAGCATGATAGGAGAGCTCAACTTTTTCCTCAGACTCTAAATCAAGCTATCCAATGAGAATATCTTCATCAACCAAAGCATATACATCAAGAAAATGTTAAAAAAATTTGGGATGGAGAATGTCAAAGAAAGTGGCACCCCTATGAGCACAAGTTGCAAGCTTGATCAAGATCCAAAAGAAAAAGTAGTAGATCCTAAGCTATATCGAGGTATGATTGGATCTTTACTACATTTAACTACAAGTAGGCCGGACATAATGTTTAGTGTATGCATGTGTGCGCGTTATCAATCAAATTCTAAGGAATCACATGTATTAGCAGTTTAAAGAATCTTTAAGTGTCTAATAAATACTCAAGATGTTGGTTTATGGTACTCTAAACAATCTTCATTAGATTTAATTGGTTATAGTGATTCAGATTTTGTGGGTTGTTGCTCAGATAGAAAAAGTACAAGTGGAACATGTTAATTTCTAGGAGTAAATTTGATTTCTTAGTTTAGTAAGAAACAAAACTCAGTAGTCTTGTCTACAGGGAAAGCCAAATACATTGCTGCTAGAAGTTGTTGTGCTCAATTATTGTGGATCAAGCAACTACTAGAAGACTATGGTATTACTTGTAATAACATTCCTATTTGTTATGACAACACAAGTGCTATAAATTTAACTAAAAATCCTATATTACACTCAAGAACAAAGTATATAGAAGTAAGGTATCATTTTATTAGAGAGCATGTTCAAAATAACGATATACTTTTTGAATATGTGCCTACTGAAAATCAAATTGCTGATATCTTTACTAAACCCTTGAATGAAAAATGATTTTGCACAACAAGAAAATAATTAGGTTTATTTGATCCAATTTATTAAATGCATATCTTGTGATGATTGATTTTCATATGATGAAATGATTAATTTTCATGTGATAAATTTTCTTATATTGGATTATTTTTATCTTACTTAGAAAAGAAAAATAAATGGAAAAATTTCTGGTCTTGAAACTCAGAATGTTCAGGTCTGTGCCAAACTAGGCCATCTCAGTTTTTCTCTTCTGAAAAACTTAGCCATCTCGGTATTGGAACGTCTTAGTTTTTCCTTCACAAAAATTGGGTCGGCTAAGTTGTTGGGGGTTTTATTTTTTTAAAATAAAAAATTTGATAGAGGTTTCTCATTTCATTTCTTAGCTGACTATAGAGGAAACCCTAGAACCCTAAAGACCTTCCCCTAGAAATCCTTTTTCATCTTATTTGAGTGGGGTTTTGGAATCATGCCATGCAAGAAACAAACCGTAACCCCTAGGATCAAGCATACATCTCTCAGTCTGCCACCTAGAAGAGGGATTCATGGTGGAGAATGGCAATCAAAGTTCCAAGAAGATTGTCCTTCACCCTCTAGGTCGTCTCAGTCCTCCTCACCTCCACCAGGACTGTCCACTCATCCTCCTACTCTGATTTTCTTGCCATATCCTTCTTCCACACTCGTTCCACTCTCCTTTAGGGATGTCACAATTAGTAGAAGGATGGATTTTGATTTCCTAACAAGTGAGGATTTTGAGTTTGGAGAGGGATTGAAGTATCAAGGATGGGAATACCTCTGCTCTGGGATCAATCTTCCAACCTATCCAAATCTAGTCAGGAAGTTCTATGGCAATGCTAGGGTTAGCCTAAGATTATTTGAATCAAAAGTCAAGAAGGTTAAGATCAATTTGACTATGGAGAAATTAGGGAGCTTACTTAGGGCACCCATTGAAGGAGGCGAGAGACTAGATGATCGAGCGAGTGGGTAGCGACTGTTATTTGGTAGAGATGATGCCATGCACTTTAAGGAAATTCATGCTAGAGACCTATCCATAGAAAATAGACTACTTCACCATATTTTAGCCAGGGTTCTAGTCCAGAGTAGGATGGTTTGATTTTCTCAACAAAAATGACATAGCTATGATGTACCACATTCTCATAAGCGAAAAGTTTAACCTTCCAGTTTTAATTTTAAGGGTGATGCAAGAAGCATCCCAAAGAGAAAAACCTACAATATCTTATGGGATGTTTTTGACATTGGTGTTTTAAGACTTTAGAGTTAGTTTGGAAGGAGAACCTAGTAGGAAGCTTCAGTACTATGATACATACAATCTAAAATCGATGCATAGGATGAAGTTTAAGAAGGTTAATGGGATTTAGGTGAAGTTAGATGAAAAAGAAAAAGAGAGATACGAGCCAGAGCCCATGCCACAACGTCCAGTGCCTGTTCCATCTTCATCCACTGTTAGACTAGATAAGGATCAGATTGAGGAGATAGTGCGGCACATGTCAGTCAGAGTATATGATAGACTCTCCGATGGTCTTTTCTTGTTGATGGAAAATACTATGAGGAAGGTGTTCGTCAAACAGCATACTTCAGCATCCATGGATCCAGCCTAATCCGATCCTTCAAAGCCTAATGTTGATTAAGTTTCTTATAGGATCCATTTAGTCATGCTTAGAATATTTTGGTTGCAAATGTTCATGTCTTCATGATATGTAATGTTCAAACTTCAGTATTTTTTTCTTGGACCTTTTTGTATCTATGATTGAATGAAGTTTGATTTTGGCTTGTATTGTATCAAATTCTCCTAATGAATGAATGAAATTTATCTCTTATATTATATGGTTAAATGGAATTCATGTTTGATTAATTCTTTCCTTATATTGTGTGTTTGATTTTTTTGATAATGACAAAAAGAGGGAGAAAAATAAGTATAAAATGATAATTGACAATTAAAATACAAATTAAGTGAAAAGAATAGAAAGAATGAGCATTACTTAAGTAAGAACTAAACAAAGAAGGCACAAGCAATAGCAATTCAATTGTAATTATAATTATGGAAGATATTATAACTCGAATTGCTAAATTAAAACCTCAGCACATGGTAAGGGGAGCAATACAAAATTTGACTTAAAAATGAACATATTTATCATATTTAGGGGGAGCAAATGTAAATTGATAAAATCTAAATAAATATGATGTATGATTTAATTGCTAAGATTGAATGAAAATATCATTTTGAAATGTGAAGGAAAGGTTATACTCAAAAGGTTTTGTTATCATCAAAAAGAAAGAGATTGTTGACCCTAGATTGATTTTGATGATAACAAAAGTATTTGAATATAAATTATTAAATTACTAACCTTATTTGTGAGGATATGTAGTTGTAAATTTCAAGAGCTCACAAACTCTAAGTGTTCCCATTCATCTAAATGAAGATTCATTATTCAAAATTTTAGAGAAGATATTTCAGATTGGATACATCTATCAAGAGGTTTTAATGAAGGTTAAATCAAAACAAAATGGCAAGTCTAGCCTCTAAAGAAATTTAGAGAAGAAAGGATTACAAACGGTCTTTGGCATGCAAATTGGGCCAACCTAGTCTCAGATTGGGCTGACCAAGTCTCAGTGGAATCAAAAGATAGAAAGGATAGAAAGTAAAAATTTTCATGATCCAGAAGACTAAGCCAACCCAATTTACGACTGAGTCGACCCAGTTAGAAAAGTAGCCATCCCAGTCTCAAAAAATAGAAGATGATAGAAATAGATATTTTGGAATCTCTGAGACTGAGTCGACCTAGCTAAAAACTAAGCCGATCTAGTTGAAAATTGAGCCAGCCTAGTACCTATAATGGCTAGTTTTTAGTTTCGCAGTATTTTCACTCCACACGCCTTCCAATTTCTATTTTCGATCTTCCAACAGCTAGATCACTTCGAAAAGCCCTCCTAGCTTACTTTTAATGGTGGAAAACCTTAAAGATACTTAAGAAAATATTTGGAACAAGAGAATAGACTTTTGAACTTGCAAAAAGAGCTTCCAAATAATTTTTTAGTACATTCAAGTATGTGATCCAAATAATGAAAAAGGAAGGAGTGTTTCCTAGAGTTTTTCTTGTCCTTCCAACAACCTCAATCAGAGAGAAGTCAGGACATCATCATTGAAGATCAATTCCTACTTCTTTCAAGCACTCAAAGAGAAGAGATTAAGACTACAAGCCAAGCTCTGAGATTTTTTTCTCTTAAGATTCAAAGAGTTTGCTTTTATTTTGTTTATTATATTTTTCATCTTTGTTTCAAGTTTATTAGGGTGAGAAACTTCAATTGGTCCAAGACTTGAGTTGGACGTTGTATGGTTTGATTGGTGAGCCAAAGTGAAAACCAATCAGGATTGATTGTTAGCCTAGAAAAATAATCATTGTATGATTGTGGTTGGTGAGCCAAGGTCAAAATCAACTGGATTGGATTGTGAACCCAAGTAAAATAATTAGACTATAATCAAGCCTAGTGATTATAGTTGAATTCCTAAATGGTTTACTTAAAAAATAGACGTAGGTGCTAAGTTTGGCATCAAACTACTATAAAATTATTGTGTTTGTGATTGTGTGTCATTGTTCTATTGATTTCATTCACTGCACATTACATAGCTTATTTGATTTGGCACTTAATTAGTTTAATCTACTTACATCTTAAGCATAAAAATTTATAATACCCAATTCACCCATCCTCTTGAGAAGCCATACTTGGGCAATAAGTGGTATTAAAGTAGGTGCTCTAGTATTAGTTGTTGATCAAGCTATCAAAGAGCAAAAGATCACATGGCAACCCTAATTGGCACTCCATTAGTTGAGGGACAATCAACCAATAGACCTCCACTATTTAATAGAATAAATTACATATATTGGAAAGTACGAATGAGGATATTCATCCAAGTACAAGACTATGACATGTGAAATGTCATAATGTTAGGCCCTTGCACACCAATAATTATTATTGATGGAGTGTCCATTCCAAAACCTGAAAAGGATTGGGATGAACATGATAAGAAAAAAGCCCAACTTAATGCCAAAGCAATGATTGTCTTATATTATGCTTTGGATGCTAATGAGTTCGATAGAATATCAATATGTTCATCAGCCAAAAAAATTTGGAATAGACTTGAAGTTACCTATGAAGGTACTAATCAAGTCAAAGAGTTAAAGATAAACATGTTCGTGCATAAGCATGAGTTATTTAAAATGAAACTGCATGAAACCATCACTGAAATATTTACTAGGTTTACTGATATTTTGAATGGCTTAAAAAGTCATGAAAGAGATTATGCTAACAATGATGTTGTGAGTAAAATTCTTAGATCTTTGCCAAAAAATTAGGAGCCAAAGGTGACTGCCATTTAAGAGGTGAATGACTTAAACACTTTAGCATTGGAGGAATTAACTAGATCACCCATGACCCATGAGCTGAACATGAACCAAGAAAGAGAAGAGGAAGTAAAGAAAAAGAAGAGCATTGCATTTAAAGCTGTTGCCATCCATGAGAAAGCAAGTGATTCTGAAGAGAGTTTGGAAAATGATGAGGTGATGGACTAGATAGCAAGAAGATTCAAGAAATTAATGAGAAGAAGGAAGAGATTTGAACCTTGAAAAAAGTTTAACAAGGGAGAAGGTAGCAAAGAGATAGAAAAAGAAAAAGAGAGAAAACAACCATCTATTTGCTATGAGTGCAAAAAGCTTGGACACTTTTGGATGGATTGTCCAATATTGAAGAAAAGCTCTAAGAAAATAAAGAAGAAAGCATAGAAAGCCATATGGAGCAATGATGAGGACTCTTCTTCAAGTGAGAAAGAATATCAAAGAGAAGAAAAGCCAAATATTTACCTTATGGCACATAATGATGATGAGGTAAATGATGATACTTTAATTTCAGATTTTACTTTTAAAGAATTATATGATGCTTTCAATGACCTAGTTAATAACTTCAAGAAGCTATTACGTAAGAATAAGGAACTAAAGAAAGAGAATCAATCCTTAAGTAAAGATAAAGATCAAATAGAAGAAAATGTGAAGAATTTACAAACTAATCTAGATGAATCAAGTGAAAAGATTATATCTTTACAAGATGAAGTGGTAAGATTAAGATCTACAGTAGATAGATATATGCTAAACTCTAAAAATCTGCAAACAATCTTTGAAAATCAAAGGATGGTTCTTGATAAAATCAGTATAGGGTATGATACATCAAGAAGGCAAAAGTTATTGAAAAATGTATATGCAAAATCTCAAAATTATAGTAGAAGAATTACATGTTACAAATGCAATAAAATTAGACATAAATTTATTGAATGCAAAACCTTTAATTCAAGCAAAATAAAAGTAAAACAAGTTTGGATTCTAAAAGAAACCATTTATGCTAACCCCAAAAGACCCAAGTTAGCTTGCATACCTAAGTTTGGTCGATTATTTGTGTAGGTGTGCTTGGCATCCGTAAGAACTAAAAGAAGGTGATACCTTAATAGCAGATGCTCGAGGTACATGATGGAAGATAAATCATAATTTATCTTTCTTGAAGCTAAAGATAGAGGTGTTGTGACATTTGGAGACAATGGTAAAGAAAAAATCATTGGTCTTGGTAATATCTTGATAGCACCTCCACTAGCATGGAAAATATTTTATATATTAAAGGATTAATGCATAACTTGCTTAGCATAAGCCAACTTTATGATAAAGACTTTAATTTTTCATTCAAATCATCTCATTGCATTGTAACTAGCTCTTTAAATGAAAGTATTAAATTCCTATGAAAAAGACATGAAAATGTTTACATTGTTGATCTTGATGAACTTAAAAATAAAAATATTGAGTGTCTTGTTGCTATGAATGCTAAATTAAATGAATCAAGTTGAATTTGGCATAATAGATTAGGTCATGCAAATATGGATTCACTAGCAAGATTAATTAAACTTAATTTAGTAAAAAAAATTATCTAAATTAAATCTTAAAAGAGATAAAATTTGCAAAGCATGCCAACTTGGCAAACAAACAAAATCTTTTTTTCAAATCTAAATATATTATTTCAACCACTAGGCCAATATAATTACTTCATATGGATTTGTTTGGACCTATTTCAACTACTAGTCTTGGAGGAAAAAGATATGGCTTTGTTATTATAGATGATTTTTCAAGATATACATGGATTCTATTTTTATTATATAAAGATAATGCTTTTGATATGTTTGTTGATCTATTTAACAAAATAACAAGAGAAAAAGAATGTAATATTTTATATATAAGAAGTAATCATGGCATAGAATTCAAAAATTATAAATTTCAAAATTTTTGTTCTAAAAATGGAATCAATCATAACTTTTCAGCACCTAGGACATCCCAACAAAATGAGATGATAGAAAGAAAGAATAGAACATTGATTGAAATGATCTGAACCATGCTTTGTGAAAGCAATCTTCCAAAATATTTTTGGGTGGAAGCTATTAACACCGCATGTTGTGTGCTAAATAGAGATATAATCAAACAAATCTTAAAGTAAACTCCATATGAACTCTATAAAAAATAAGAAGCCAAACATTTCATTCTTTAAAATTTTTGGATGTAAATCTTATATTTTAATAAATGATATAGATAAATTAGAAAAATTTGATGCAAAATTAGATAAATTTTTTTTCTAGGATACTCATCACATAGTAGAGCATATAGAGTATTTAACAAAAAAATATTGATTGTAGGAGAATCTGTGCATGTTATTTTTGATAAAACTAACTTTCTTAAGATAAGAGAAGAAGAGCTTGATGTGGATGCAGAAATTCTTAAAAAGATATTGAAAGATATATCATTTGAAGATATTTCCTCTCAAGAAAAAAAAGACAAAGAGCAAGAAGTTGAAGAAGTGTTGCCACAATCTCAAGATGATCAAGATACATCCAACTTACCAAAGAAATGGAGGTATGATCATAATCATCCTAAGAAATTAGTAATAGATGATCCATCTCATGGAGTTAAAACTAGATCATCTTTTAGAAAAGCTATGAATTATGTTGCATTTGTATCTCACTTAGAACTTAAAAATATAATTGAAGTTAAAAAAGATCCAAATTGGATACTAGCAATGCAAGAAGAATTAAACCAATTTGAAAGAAATAAAGTTTGGGAACTAGTTAAAAGATCTAAAAACTTTCTTGTAATTGGTATAAAATGGGTCTTTAGAAATAAACTCGATGAGAAGGATAATGTAATTAGAAACAAGGCAAGATTGGTTGCACAAGGATACAATCAAGAAAAAGAGATCGATTTTAATGAATCTTTTACACCCATAGCTAGACTTGAAGCTATTAGATTGCTATTGTCTTTTACTTGCTTTATGAATTTCAAACTTTTTCACAAGGATGTAAAAAGTGCATTCTTAAATGGACTAATTAAGGAGGAAGTTTATGTAAAACAATCTCCAGATTTTGAAAATCAAGAATTGTCAAATAATGTTTATAAGCTTAAGAAAGCACTCTACAAACTAAAACAAGCTCCTAGGGCTTGGTATGATAGGTTGAAAAAATTTCTATTAAATAATGACTTTAAAAGAGATAATATAGATAAAATACTATTTATTAAAAGAAAATCAAGTGACTATTGATTATCCAATTATATATTAATGATATTATATTTAGTGCTACTAATGAAACTTTGTGTAGAGAGTTTGCTAGTCTCATATAGGGCGAGTTCAAGATATGAGCATGATGGGTGTTGGTGCAAAATCTGATTGATGCCAGAATCGAGCTAGAGTTGGAGAAGATGAGCTCACCATCGGAAACCTACAAGATAAGTCCTGACCAAAGTTGGGGATGGTGGCTCCGGTAGGACCCTCCGACGATCAAGTCAGCTCTTCTGGCCAACAAAAATAGAGTGCTCAGAAAAGAAAGTAGCAGAGTTTTGGAAAGAAAAAGAGAGCTATATTGGGATGACTGCTTCTATTCTGAAAGTCAGAGCGAACAACATTTCTCCGATTGGCAGCTTCTGGTAGTTCGATGTGTCGATAGGACATGGAAAAGCTCATTTGCCCAAGTCCCCCTTGCTCTTTCAAGCCTTGCCTTGATGCCTTGCAATAAGATCCTGTTTGTCACTTCTACTTGACTATTTGCTTGTGGATGAACTACTGACGTGAAGTTGCGGGAGATATTCAATCCTTCATAGAACTCGGTGAACTTCTTCTCAGCAAATTATTGCCCATTGTCTGTAATAAGGGTTTGGGTCAGGCCGAATCTATAAACAATCGACTTCCAGATGAAGTCTTGCACTTTGGCTTCAATAATCTTTGCTAGCCTCGACCCATTTGGTGAAGTAGTCGATTGCAACCAAGACAAACTTTCATTGCTCGGGTGCCGTTGGGAAGGGGCCAAGTATATCCATTCCCCATTGCGTGGTGGCCAAGGGGCGCTTAGTGGGGTAAGTTCAGAGGCCGACAGTCTTTGTATATTTATATTTCTTTGACAGCGATCGCACTTTCTACCGTATTCAACATAATCATGGTATATAGTCGGCAAATAATAACCTTGCCGAAGCAGCTTGTGAGATAGGGATCTGGCATCCAGATGGTTTCCATAGATTCCTTCATGCACCTCCCATAATGCAAAATTAGCCTCAGAAGGTCGGAGACATCTTAAAAGCGGCAAAGAATATAATCTCTTATATAGTTTGTCTTCATAAAGTACATATCGGGAGGCCTGGTTCCTCAACTTTTGAGCTTTCTTTGGGTCGTGAGCGAGAGTTCCACCTTTGAGATAAGTAGTCAATAGATTAATCCAGCAGGGCTCATGGTCAATCTGCATGGCGATCAATGGCTCTTCCAAATTGGGGCATTTCAGTACTTCAAAGTATATTTTCTTCGAAAGTTCATTGGGGGCAAGTGTAGCCAATTTGGATAGAAGGTCGGCTCTAGCATTTTCCACCCTTAGGACCCTCTGGATATTGAAACTACTAAATGTCGGGATCAAGCTCTTCACTTTCTTAAGGTATCTTCTCATATTTTCCTTCCGAGCCTTGTAATCGCTGCTGACTTGTCCCACTATCAACTATGAATCACTATAAGCTCAGAGCCGATCTACTTCTAGATCTTTTGCTATCTTCATCCCCACTATCAAAGCTTCATATTCTGCTCTATTATTAATTGCAGAAAATTCAAAGCACAGCGCATACTCGATGATCATCCCCTCTAAGTTAATCAAGATCAGCCTTGTGCCTGCACCAAAAGCATTGGATGAGCCATCCATATATAGGGCCCAAAAACCTTCAGGAAGGTCGGCTCTTTCTTTAGAAGGGCTCGACTGCAACCACGGAATGCTGGTTTCATTCTGTTCAAGCTCGGCTTCATCCAAAATGGTGCATTCAACTATAAAATCTATCAATACTTGGGCTTTGATCGACAGCCAAGGTCGGTAGTTGATGTTAAATTCTATAAGCTTAATCGCCCATTTTGCTACTTTTCCAAAGGTATCTATTCGATGGAGAACCACTTTAATTAGTTGATCCGTTAGAAGGATTATGGTATGTCCCTAAAAATAAGATCGAAGTCTCCGAGCTGCAAACGATAGAGCATAAGATAGTTTTTCTAACTTAGTATACCAGATCTCGGCATCCCTCAAGACTCGACTCATGTAGTAAATTGATCGTTGCACTTTCGCCTCCTCTTTGACTAGGACTGCCATAAGGGCTGCTGGGGAGACCGCCAGATACAAAAATAATTTCTCTCTAGGTTTAGGTTTTGCTAATAGGGGAGGTGAACAGAGGCAGTCCTTGAGCTCTTTTAAGGCTTGTTAATATTTGGTGGTCCAGAAGAAGTTCTTCAACTATTTTAAGATCTGAAAGAAGGGCATGCATCACTCGACCAACCTAGAGATGAAATGGTTCAAGGCTGCTACCTTTTCGATCAGGCGCTAAACTTCTTTGATTGATTTTGGAGCAGCAATCTCTTAAATGGCCCAAATCTTTTTCGAATTTGCTTCGATTCTATGCTTCGACACCAAGAATCCCAAGAACTTTTTCGAAGTTACACTAAAGGTGCACTTGGTTGGGTTCTGCTTCATCTTGTATCTCCTAAGGATGCTGAAGGTCTCTTCAAGGTTGACGATGTGATCTATGGAAGCTCGACTCTTGACAAGCATGTCGTCTACGTATACTTCTATGTTGCGGTCGATCTACTCCTTAAAGATTTTGTTGACCAAGCACTAGTATGTTACCCCTGCATTTTTTAGTCCAAAAGACATAACCCTATACAGTAAAGACCACGGTCAGTAATAAAAGCAATCTTCTCCTCATCCTCTGGTGCCATTCGGATTTGGTTATAACCAGAAAAGGCATCCATGAAGGTGAGGAGCTCGTGGCCCGAGGTCGCATCCATCAGTTGATCAATTCTAGATAGGGGGTAGCTATCTTTCGGATAGGCTTTGTTCAACTTTTTGAAATCTATACATATTCTCCACTTGCCATTCGTCTTTTTGACGAGCACAATGTTAGAGACCCAGTTTGGATAGTTGACTTCTTGGATGAATCCGGCATTGAGGAGCTTGTCAACTTCCTCCGTAATTGCTTTCTGCCTCTCTGGAGCATGGCGGTGCATCTTCTCTTTCACTGGCCAATGTTTAGGATCGACAGCCAGACGATGTTCCATAATCTCGACATCTATCTCGGGCATATCGTTGGGGACCCAAGCAAAAACATCCACATTTTTTCATAGAAATTCAATAAGCCGCTCTCATATCTCTCCTGCTAGATTAGAGCCAATCTACACCGTGTGCTCTGCATTCCCATCATTCAGTAGGATGGAAGCAAGGTCTTCCATAGGCTCACCCCGCTCTTCTGTTAGATCATCGTGGATGTCCAACCCATCAATCGGACAAGGATTTGGTCGCTCACCCCTCTGCAAGGCAACTGAATAGCAATGCCTCACTAGGGCTTGATCTCCTCTAACTTCTCTGATCCTATAGCTTATTGAAAACTTTATTTTCAAGTAGTATGTTGACACTACTATCTAAAGTATGTTTAGGTCAGGTCAGTTGAGAACTACCTTGTAAGTCGATGGATCTCTTACTACCAGAAAGTCCACCCATGCCTTGGATCATCTTGGATATTACCCCGCAGCCACAACCAAAGTTATAATACCTTCAACTAGTACTGCATCACCAGTGAAGTCTACCAATGAGAAGTTCATTGGTCCAAGCCGACTGTTAGGTATAGATATTTTGGATAAAGCATCATAAAATAAAACATCGGCCAAACTTTTATTATCAACAAGGATGCAATGTACATTATAGTCTATAATGTTTAGAGAGATTACAACTGCATCTTATGCGAGAACTGAACTCCTTGAGCATCTTCATCAGTGAAAGTTATGGATTCTTCAGTCCTCTATCTTTTTACCGATCCTTTAAATCAGCTGGCCTCCTCTCGCCGAAGTCCCCGAGAGATAGAATTGATGATGCCGAGAGGTGGCCGATCTTCCTATTACTCCTCCCTTCTTAGCGATTTTGGCTGTGGCAGTGCCCTTGGCCGATTCTGGAATGCTTCCAGCTATAGATGGGGAAGGTTTCTTCTAGAGAGGAATCATGGTCTGAATAGGGGTCTTCAACTCTCTATTTTCCCTTCTTAGGAGTGACGGGTCTACTGACCTAAGTATGCCTCTTTGGGATAGGTTCTTAACACCTCGATGGGGGATTTTTTGGTGGAGCCGCTGCCAGGGTTTGCTGCATGGCCTGCACCATTTCGGTGAAGCCTCGAACCTATTTCATCAATAGGTTAAACTGCTCCAAATCTACCATGGCCGCCAGTGGAGGAGGTCAAGGTGCTGGTGATGGAGTTGGGATGGACGGGTTCAGCTCAGATCTAGTGACAAAAGCAGTCGATCACTAGGTGGTTGTCTTCTTTGGAGGCATTTCTAAGCTAAAAAGATTGAATAGAGATGGATCTCGATGGATTAAAAGAAAAAAAGGATCAAGAACAACTGGGCACTCCTTTTAGAATAAGGGCTCAAAGAGTCCTTCCTCTAGCTCCATTTCTATTGGTCAGAAGAGCTAACTTGATCGTCAGAGGGTCCTGTCGGAGCCACCATCTTTAACTCCAATCAGGATTTATCTTATAGGTTCTCGATGGCAACCTCATCTTCTCCAGCTCCAGCCCCATTCCGGCGTCAACCAGATTCTGCACCAATAATAGGAGAGCTCAATTTTTTTCTCGGACTCTAAATCAAGCAATCAAATGAGGGGATCTTCATCAACCAAAGAAAATACATCAAGAAAATGTTAAAAAATTTGGGATGGAGAATGTCAAATGAAGTGGCACCCCTATGAGTACAGGTTGCAAGCTTGATTAAGACCCAAAAGGAAAAGTAGTAGATCCTAAGCTATATCGAGTCATGATTAGATCTTTACTATATTTAACTACAAGTAGGCCAAACATAATGTTTAGTGTATGCATTTGTGTGTGTTATCAATCAAATCCTAAGGAATCACATGTATTAGCAGTTAAAAGAATCTTTAAGTATCTAATAAATACTCAAGATGTTGGTTTATGGTACTCTAAACAATCTTTATTAGATTTAATTAGTTACAGTGATTCAGATTTTGTGGGTTGTTGCTTAGATAGAAAAAGTATAATTGGTATATGTCAATTTCTAGGAGTAAATTTGATTTCTCGATTTAGCAAGAAACAAAACTTGATAGCCTTTTCTACGGTGGAAGTAAAATACATTATGGCTGGAAGTTATTGTGCTCAACTATTATGGATCAAGCAATAACTAGAAGACTATGGTATTACTTATCATAACATTCCTATTCGTTGTGATAACATAAGTGCCATAAATTTAACTAAAAATCCTATATTACACTCAAGAACAAAGCATATAAAAGTAAGGCATCATTTTATTAGAGTGCATGTTCAAAATAATGATATACTTCTTGAATATGTGCCTACTAAAAATCAAGTTGCTGTTATCTTTACTAAACCCTTGAATGAAGAATGATTTTGCAGAATAAGAAAATAACTCAATTTATTTGATCTAATTTTTTAAATTATGAGGATTGGTTTTTAAATGATGAAATGATTAATTTTTATATGATAAATTTTCTTGTATTAGTTTATTTTTATCTTATTTAGAAAAAAAATGAATAAAAAAATTTTTGGTCTTCAAACTCAGATTGTTCAGGTTTGTGCCAAACTAGGCTATCTCAGTTTTTCTCTTCTGAAAAACTTAGCTGTCCCAATACTGGGACGTCTTAATTTTTCCTTTATAAAAACTAGGCCAGTTAAGTTGTCGGGGATTCTATTTTTTTTAAATGAAAAATCCAATGGAGGTTTCTCATTAACCCTAGAACTCTAAAGACTTGCCCCTGAAAACCCTTTTCCGTCAAATTTGAGTGGGATTTTGGAATCGTGCCATGCAAGAAACAAACCATAACCCCTAGGATCAAGCATACATCTCCCAATCCACCACCTAGAAGAGGGATTCATGGTGGAGAACAGTGATCAAAGTTCCACGAAGACCATCCTTCACCCTTTAGGTTGTCTAAGTCCTCCTCACCTCCTCTGGGATCGTCCAATCATCCTCCTACACTGATTTCCCCACCATATCCTTCTTCCACCCCCATTCTACTCTCCTCTAGGGCTATCACAACTGGTAAAAGGGTGGATTTTGATTTCCTAGTAAGTGAGGATTTTGAGTTTGGCGAGGAATTGAAGTATCAAGGATGGGAATACCTCTGCTCTAGGATCAATCTTCCAACCTATCCGAATCTAGTGAGGGAGTTCTATGGCAATGCTAGGGTTAGCCCAAGATTATTTGAATCAGAAGTCAAGAAGATTAAGATCAATTTGACTATGGAGAAATTAGGGAGCTTACTTAGGGCACCCACTGAAGGAGCCGAGAGACTAGATGACCGAGTAAGTGGATTGCTAACTGTTATTTGGTAGAGATGATGCCATGCACTTTCAGAAAATCCATGCTAGAGACCTATCTATGGAAAATAGACTGCTTCACCATATTTCAGCCAGGATTCTAGTATCCAGAGTAGGATGGTTTGATTTTTTCAACAAAAATGATATAGCTGTAATGTACCACATTCTCATGAGGGAAAAGTTTAACCTTCCAGTTTTAATTTTGAGAGTGATGCAAGAAGCACCCCAAAGAGAAAAATCTGCACTATCTTACGAGATGTTTTTGACATTGGTATTTCAAGACTTTAGAGTTAATTTGAAAGGGGAACCTAATAGGAATTCAGCACTATGATAAATACAATCTAAAATCGATGCAAAGGATGAAGTTTAAGAAGGTTAATGGGATTTGGATGAAGTTAGATGAAGAAGGGAAACAGAGACATGAGCCAGAGCCCGTGCCACAATGTTCGACACATGTTCCATCTTCATCCACTATCAGACTAGATGAGGATCAGGTTGAGGAGATAGTACAATGCATCTCAGCCAGAGTATATGATAGACTCTCCGGTGGTCTTCCCTTGTTGATGAAAAATGCTTTGAAAAAGGTGTTCACCGAACAGCATACTTTAGCACCCATGGATGTAGCCTCATATAATACGAGGAAGATAACAGTGCTCCCACTAATACGAGGAAAAAGGTGTTCACCGTGGTTAACATAGGAACATCATTCCCAATAAGGAGGATGTCATCCACATATAATACGAGGAAGATAACAGTGCTCCCACTAATCATTTTGAAGATACATGGCTCCTCCTCATTCTTGATGAAACCAAACAATTTGATCACATCATTAAAATGAGTGTTCCAGCTCCAAGATGCTTGCTTAAGTCCATATATGGACTTTTGTAGCTTGCATACCTTGTGATCATCATCACTGGATGTGAAACCTAGCGGCTATTTCATATAGATATCTTCCTCAAGATATCCATTTAAGAATGCCATTTTTACGTCCATTTGTCATATTTCATAATCGAAATAGGCTGCAATAGCAAGCAATGTGCGAATGAATTTTAGCATAGCTACTGGCAAAAAGATATCCTGATAGTCAATGCCTTCGTGCTGACTATAACCTTTTGTCATTAATCTAGCTTTGAATATTTTCACATTTTTATCTGCACCAATCTTTCTCTTGTAGATCTATTTACATCCAATAGGTACTATACCTTCTGGTGGATCTACCTGAAGGAAAAATCCTGATTTTTTGGATCAGATTCGTTCAGATATGATCAGATCAAGAGATATATTTCAAAAAAAAATTTCTTTGATTTGAATCAAATCTAAGATGTTTTAGATCTAATTTTTATTATTCTAATAATAAAAATAAAATCTAGATAAATTAAATTAAATTTAATTTACCTTGATGTAGGGTAATCCTATTACCCATTGATGATCTTCTAAGCAGCGGAAGGTTCTGGATCTAGCCATGCAAGTACCTGACCTCTACCGGTATCCCCTCGAGCTGGATCTGGAGATTCTCTTGTTCTCTATCACATCTCCAAAAATCAAATCTAAATCTGATATGGAGGATCTTCAAAATACCTTTCGAAGATCAGCAGTTGTCTTTTATAGCAGTGCGGCCTTTTAGCTTTCTGTCACCTTTCTCTCATCTAGATTGCACCAACTTAGGTCCCAAACTACTTTGGGCATGGAGAGGAGAGGGAGAAGATGGTCTTGGCATGGAGGAGGAGGAGAGAGGCAGCCTTGGGGCATAGAGAATTGCATTGCTTTTTGAGTTGGGCGTAGGGTCTTATTTATAGACTATGCGCGATCCAACTCCTCTTCTTTCCAACCAATCACAACCCTCTGTAAAATCAGATCTAAATCTGATTGGTGGGAATAGAGTCCCTTGGATTCATCCTTAGATGGCACCTAAGATCAGTCAAAGTTGGTTCTTAGGAGGAGTCTAATCAAAATCCAAAAAGGAGATGGAGTCCCTGTCCAACAGGGACTCCTGGGCGCCTCAAACTTGGGCGCACGCCACCCTGGGTGGCGTGCGCCCTCCTCCTTGCCAGGTTCTGGTAGGGGGACAAGCCCCCACCAGCTCTCCAATAGGTGCATGACACATGGACAGAAGTCAAAGTATCAATGGTCAACATTTGACCAGTCAAAGGTCAACTTTTGACCAAAGTCAAAGGACGAGAAATGTAGGTGACCAAAAATGGCAGGTATTATCTTACAAAATAAGACAACCCTTTTCTGACCTGGACAGGCTCCAGTCAGACCAAGTGAAGGCCTCTGATCGAGCACAAACTCCTTTGGCTCAGTCAGGACAACTATTTATGATAGTAAAAGAAGAACGTTAGGTTCAATCGAGTGCTAGCATGATTTTCTTGAACCTAATTGAATCTCATTCAGATCAATTGAACTGGATCAGTTCAATTGATGATCACCAGATTCAAACCCTTATTTGTGTGACCCAGTTAGGTTCAGTTCTGTATGGTAATGGGATATGTCATGATCTCTATCATCGACATCATCGAAACTCCTTTCGATGGATCAGAACTCTTCTGATTCGAACAGCTAGAATGATCGATCATCTAAATCATTCTAATTGCTCCCAAAATCCACCAGTGACACCTAGCAGTATATGGTGGCAACCCATCAGAGCTGAATGCGAACCTCTTGGTGCAGCTACCTGTGTGATTAAGTTCTTCTATCTTGAGCCCCGATCAGATTAGGGTTAAGGTGAACTCGTCAAACCCTAGTCTCTGTCATATGATGTAATCATTCGATTCAAGTCCGATGTGAAAACCTAAATAGAAACTCTTTCTATTATTTCACTCTGCCATGGCCATGGGCTTCTGGACTTGATTCTCATGATCATCATAGGGCTGCTCCTCTACCACCGAGGTAGATAGATTCCATCTTGATGCAATCCAGTTCCTACAATGAACATGCTATAGCCAACATACACCTCAGGGATTCCGTATGGCTAGGAGACCGAGTTATGGTGTAGTCAAACTATAACACCCTCAAGGTGAACTATCGATGCACCTCAGGTCAAAGAACCAGACACACCACTGCAGCATCGAGTCAGTCATTGATGAGAAGGTAGACTTCCTAATGACTACTCGAGGTGGTCACGCTCAGTGCCCTCATTCTCTAACGAGTACCTATACTCTCGCTTCGGTGTCTCCACACCATAGACTCAAGACTCATCTACTAAAGAGAAGCGATTGTACACCAACCTTTCAGATCAATCACCATCCTCATGATGATCCTATGGTCGGGAGCATTTTATGAGTTAATAATGATTATTCATGTCTTAAATTTTCAACTCTTGAAAATATGAATTATCATTACCATTAACTCAAAGGATGTATCACAGACACTAAATACACATATGTGATAGAAAATAACCCATTTTATTGATTATAGTCAAAATTATAATTTTGCCCCTAGAAGTGTATTACAAGTGTCAGCCAATTCTGGCTTCTAGGGCACATATATCTAACAATCTCCCACTTATCCTAAAGCCAATTGGCTACAAGTCTAAGTCCCATCTTCTCAAGGTGGGCTTCGATCTTCTGCTGGCCCAATGGCTTTGTAAGTGGGTCTGCCACATTATCTATGGAGTCGACTCTCTTGACCTCGACGTAACCCTTCTCGAGGTAATCGTGGATGAGGTGGTATCACCGCTCAATGTGCTTGGATTTCTGGTGAGACCTCGGCTCCTTAGCAAGGGCTATGGTGCCATTGTTGTCGCAGTATAGAGGAATGGCATCTGATGGCATTACTTTGATTTCTGCAGCAAACTTCTTGTACCAGAATGCTTCCTTCGCAGCCTCTGATGCAGCGATATATTCTGCTTCCATGGTGGAATCTGCTATCATGGTTTGCTTGAAACTCTTCCAGCTGACAGCACCACCATTGCACACAAACAGACTCCCAGATGTCGACTTTCGATCATCTACATCGGACATAAAATCCGAGTCTGTGTATCCCTGGACTTGGAGTTCTCCGTTACCAAAGACCAACATCATATCCTTAGTTCTTCTCAAGTACTTAAGGATACATTTCACAGAAGTCCAGTGTTCTTCGTCTGGATTTGACTGATATCTGCTTGTGACACTCACAGCATGGGCTATATCAGGTCGTGTACATAGCATGGCATACATGAGGCTCCCTATTGCAGAAGCATAAGGGATCTTGCTCATGCATTCTATTTCCTCAGGTGTGCTAGGGCACATCTTCTTGGAAAGATGAATACCATGTCTGAAGGGTATTAATCCCCTCTTAGAGTTTTCCATACTAAACCTCTTTAGTACTTCCTCTATGTACATCTTCTGTGAAAGTCCTAGCATCCTATTCGGTCTATCCCTATAGACCTTAATTTCCTAGAATAAAGGATGCTTCACCTAGGTCTTTCATGGAGAATTCCTTGGACAACCATATTTTGACTGTCGTCAACATGGGAATATCATTCCCAATAAGGAGGATGTCATCCACGTACAATACGAGGAAGACAACAGCGCTCCCACTGACCTTTTTGAAGACACACGGTTCCTCTTCATTTTTGATGAAACCAAAGTTTTTGATCACATCATTGAAATGAGTGTTCCAGCTCCGAGATGCTTGCTTAAGTCCATATATGGACCTTTGCAGCTTGCAAACCTTGTGATCAGTATCACTGGATGTGAAACCTAGCGGCTGTTCCATATAGATATCTTCCTCAAGATATCCATTTAAGAATGCCATTTTCACGTCCATTTGCCATATTTCATAATCGAAATAGGCTGCAATGGCAAGCAATGTGCGGATGGATTTTAGCATAGCCACTGGGAAAAAGGTATCCTGATAGTCAATGCCTTCGCGTTGACTATAACCTTTTGCCACTAGTCTAGCCTTGAATGTCTCCACATTCCCATCTGCACCAATCTTTCTCTTGAAGATCCATTTACACCCAATAGGTACTATACCTTCTGGTGGATCTACCAAGGTCCAGACTTGGTTTGAGTGCATCGAGTCAATTTCTGACTGCATTGCCTCTAGCCATTTCTCGGAGTCGATATCTGATATCGCCTCATTGTAGGTTTTGGGATCATCACCATGAGCACCATTACCTACGAGGAATATTTTCTCTACTTCCTCTGAAATAATACCTAAGTATCTTTCAGGAGGATGGAAAACTCTTTTCGATCTACGAGGTGGAGGAGGTAGTGTTCTTATTGGCTCAACCTGATTTGGTTCCAATTGGTCCTTAGCTCAGTTGGTACTTGTGAGACTTTCTCATCAAGCTTAATCTGCTTTCCAATGCCGCTATCTTGAATAAACTATTTTTCAAGAAAGATGGCATGTCGACTCACAATCACATTGTGGTCTTCTGGAATGTAGAAATAGTATCCTAATGACTCTTTAGGATATCCTATGAATCGAGCTCTAAAGGACCTAAACTCTAACTTGTCCGCTTGTTGTCTTTTGACATGAGTCGGACAACCCCAAATTCTGAGATGACTCAGACTTGGTTTCTTACCGTGCCATATCTCATATGGTGTGGTAGGAACGATTTTAGAGGGAACCCTATTCAGTAGATAAATTAAAGTTAACAATGAGTGTCCCCAAAGAAAATCAGGAAGGTCTGTGAAGCTCATCATGGATCGAACCATATCCAATAGAGTCCGATTTCTCCATTCTGAAACCCCATTGAGTTGAGGTGTTCCTGGTGGAGTCCATTGAGAGACTATGCCATTTTTCTTGAGATAGTCTAAGAATTTTCGGCTAAGGTATTCACCTCCTCGATCTGATCGAAGAACCTTAATGGGTTTTCCAGTTTGTTTTTCTACTTCATGTCTGAATTCTTTGAACTTTTCAAAAGCTTCAGACTTGTGTCTCATAAGATACACATACCCATACCTAGATAGATCATCGGTAAAGGTAATGAAGTAGACAAAATTGCCTCTAGCCGGCACATCAAATGGGCCGCACACATCAGTATGTACTAGGGCAAGGAGATCTGTGGCCCTTTCCCCATGTCCTACAAAAGGGAGTTTAGTCATTTTGCCTTGAAGACAAGATTCACAAGTTGGATATGACTCGGAAGTCAACGGACTCAATAGCCCATTTTTCTCCAATTTGTTGATCCTATCTTCTGCTATATGACCTAATCTTAGGTGCCATAGATACCTATCATTTGGACTATCCCTAGGTCGTTTGGCATTCACATTTTGCTCGATAGTTAGAACAGATACATCAATATGTAGCTGATAAAGACCGTTAATAAGGAAACCATTTGCAATTTTATTTCTTTCATAAAGAATGTTACAATGGTCCTTAAAGAAGGTAATCACATAGCCTTCTAGTGCTAAGCATGAAACAGAAATCAAATTTCTGCTAGCTGTAGGCACATAATAATAGTCTTTCAAAACTAAGTCTAAATCAGATGGTAATCGAAGAGGGTATGTTTCCACCGCCACTGCAGCAACTCTTGCTCCATTTTCGATGTGTAGGATCATGTCTCCATCCCTCAGCCTCCTGCTATCCTCAAGACCCTGCATGGAAGTGCACAGATGAGCACTAGAACTAGAGTCAAGCACCCAACTGGATGCAGAAGAAATCATAAGGTTAGACTCAATAACGAGCATACCTCCAGAAGGACCTTCCTTCTTATTCTTCAGGGTGGCCAGGTAAGTAGGGCAGTTCCGCTTCCAGTGGCCATCGCTGTTGCAATGGAAATACTTTTCTTTGGCAGCGGCTTTCATCTTTGGCTCTGCCTTCTTCTTCTTTCCTCCTTCCACCTTCTGCTTTTTCGCAGACTTCTTTTTCTTTTCAGAAGACTTTCTTTTGGAAGAAGTCCTATTCCATAGCAAGAACTGAGCCTTTAGAATCTTTCATAGAAAGCTCAGCGGTGACCAGCATATTCATTAATTCGGCCAAGGAAATTTTGAAGTTTATGCATGTGGTAATTCATGATGAATTGCCCATATGCATCAGTCAAGGATTGCAGAATAACATCATTCTATAGATCCAAGTCTAACTTCACACCGAGCTTCTCAAGCTCTTCCAAGTCCTTGATCATCATCAGACAGTGATCTTGGACTGACTGCCCATCACGCATCTTAGCCTTAAAAAGTCATTTCGTGACTTGATACTTGGCTGCGCGACTCTGTTCACCAAACATCTCCTTGTAGGTGAGCCAACATTTGGCGAGCAGTCCCGATATCTTCATGTTGGCGCTGGAGCTCATCAGACATCGAGCCCAACATGTAATATCTGGCCTTATTATCTTCGTCTATCCATTTTTTCAGAGATGCTCTCTGTTCAGCGGATGGACGAGCTGGTAAGGTGGGAGGGTCCTGGTCCAATACATGGGTTAACTTCTCGAAATCCAAAATGATTTTATAGTTCTGAGCCAATCTTTGATAATTGGGTTCGATCAGTCTATGTGTGTCCAGGATACGTGCTAATGGGTTGGATGCAGACATTTTTCTGTAGAGAGTCAAAGATTCTAGTTAGATATTGTAATTATGACTTGACCAATTTATTTAGGAATTTTATTTTTAAATAAATTAGCTTTCACTATTTTCTCGGATCCCTACACTCCCTCTGTAGAGATGCGAAATCTTCACGATTAATAATTTCTAGTAGGTGGTGCGGTCTCACCAACTGACTCATCACCTCACCTAACAGTTATTGGTGATGGGTTAGCCAATGAGTGAACAACTCTTGTTCAATGATTCTCTAATCATGGTGCACCCAAACTTGATCTCTAATTCATGAATCTCACCGTATCCAAAATATTGATCCACTCCTTAGTTAAGTCAGACCCACCATTTGCACAGACTGGATTTCCTAATTGAGTCTCTCACCGTATCCAGAATATTGAGCCCAACTCATCCTCCAGCCCATAGCATCCAATGCCTAATAGACATGGTTGCATCTTTTCGGTGCAACTGAGCCACTGTATCCAGTCGAGAACAATCAACCCCGGGAAGGGCCCGCACATCTACAATGGTGGAAGACCTCAGACTTAATCTTTTCTTAGGGAGAATTGATTCAGGTCTCATTAAACTAGACTTATCATAGTCATAACAATTATGACTAACCTAGTGGCATGGGTTAGCTCGGATTATTGACCACCTCAAATTAGAACTGAGTCAACAGATATGGCCAGGTAAGTGAGATCGGTGGAAGGGATATGCCATTAACTCGTACAAGAACGCATTCAGGTCGAGTAGCTCCCAATTAAAAATCCAGTCGGTCGTATGTGCCAAACTTACCTTAGACACCAAATTGTTGAGCCAGAACCAATTGGGTTAGCCTACAATCCAGACTCTAACCTCTGAGCCTAATTAGGTCTTGCTTGATCATGACTCGATCTTGACCCAGACTTAATCCTATTAGGCTGGTCAATTTAAGCATTGTTGATCCCATCTAACCAACTCTTGATTTAGTTTGATCAACCGCTTAGACCTAATTGAGCTACCCAAGCCCGAACCCAGTATTATGAATATGTCTTAGATCTAAAATTCTTAATTTTAGACCTAATTAATATTTCATAATCTTAATTCTTAATTAAGTAGGGTTCATAAACAAAATATGCACAATAAATCCTAGGGTTTCAGGATCTAGGGATTTTGCAGAAAGTAAGTTTTGGATTTCTGATTAAGGATGAACGTGCAGCATCCCTACACGTCATAAGAACACCCCATCGGATGGGAAGGAGAGGGCCTTTAAACTCTTCTTCGTTCTTATGACCGGACAGCCAAGAGGAATGCCTTAATCAGGAACATGTAATACTACAAAATAGTTTTAGATCTATATCATATATCTCATATACAAATTAGATCTAATCATGGCATATTTTGCATACATCTCATGTATCGAATCATGCATGTTTTCAAGATCTAAATTATCTCATAATAATCTAAAAAATTAGATTTAAATTGATCTTATCAAAATAAACTCTAATCTAGATAACTATGTAGAACTATTCTACAACTAGTCTAGACATGCATCAATCATATCTCATATGATGTTAAAATTAAATAATTTTTATTTGCTATTTTTTAGATATTATTATAATAATTATAATATCAAAAAATAATAAATAAATAGATCTAAAATATAATTTAATCAAATTAAATTAAAAATATGCAAGACTATTCTATAGAACTATTCTATTTTAGAACTAGTCATGCATATTTTCTAATCTTAGATCCAAATCATTTAATTTTAATTTTTTTAATTTTAGATCTGATCACATCTCATGTGACATCTAAAATCACTTATTTTTTGATTAAAATAAATTTAAAATTAGATCTAAATACTTTAGAACCTTGGCTCTGATACCAGTTGAAGGAAAATCCTAATTTTTCGGACCAGATTCGTTCAAATCTGATCGGATCAGGAGATATATTTCAAAAATTTTTTTCTCTAATCTAAATCATATCTAAAATATTTTACATTTAATTCTTATTATTCTAATAATAAAAATAAAATCTAGATAAATTAAATCAAATTTAATTTACCTTGATGTAGGGTAATCCTATTACCCGTTGATGATCCTGTAAGTAGTGGAAGATTCTGGATCTAGCCATGCAAGTGCTTGGCCTCTACTGGTATCCACTCGGGCTAGATCTGAAGATCCTCTTCTTCTCTATCACATCTCCAAAAATTAGATCTGAATCTGATATGGAGGATCTTCAAAACACCTTTCGAAGATCTTGCAGCAGCGCAGCCTTCTAGCTTTCTAGCACATTTCTCTCATCTAGATTGCACCAACTTAGATCCCAAACTACTTTAGTCATGGAGAGGAGAGGGAGAAGATGGTCTTGGCATGGAGGAGGAGGAGAGAGGCAGCCTTGGGGCGTGGAGAATTGCATTGCTTTTTGAGTTGGACGTAGGGTCTTATTTATAGACTATGCATGATCCAACTCCTCTTCTTCCCAACCAATCACAACCCTTTGTGAAATCAGATCTAAATTTGATTGGTGGAAATAGAGACCTTTGGATTCATCCTTAGATGGTGCCTAAGACCAGTCAAAGTTGATTCTTAAGAGGAGTCTAATCAAAATTCAAAAAGAAGATGGAGTCCCTGTCCAATAGGGACTCTTGGGCACCTCAAACTTGGGCTCATGCCAAGGGTGGCATGCGCCCTCCTCCTTACCAACTTCTGGCAGGGGGACAAACCCCCACCAGCTCTCCAATAGGTGTGTGACATGTGGACAGAAGTTAAAGTATCAATGGTCAATATTTGACCCATCAAAGGTCAACTTTTGACCAAAGTCAAAGGATGAGAAATGGTAGGTGACCAAAAATGGTAGGTATTGTCTTACAAAATAAGACAACCCTTTTTTGACCTAGACAAGCTCCAGTCAGACCAAGTGAAGGCCTCTGATCGAGCACAAACTTCTTTGGCTCAGTCAGGATAACTATTTATGATAGTAAAAGAAGAACGTTAGGTTCAATCGAGTGCTAGCACGATTTTCTTGAACCTAATTGAATCTCATTCAGATCAATTGAACTGGATCAGTTCAATTGATGATCACCAAGATTCAAACCCTTATTTGTGTGACCCAGTTAGGTTCAGTTCTGTATGGTAATGGGATATGTCATGATCTCTATCATCGACATCATCGAAACTCCTTTCGATGGATCAGAACTCTTCTGATTCGAACAGCTAGAATGATCGATCATCTAAATCATTCTAATTGCTCCCAAAATCCACCAGTGACACCTAGCAGTATATGGTGGCAACCCATCAGAGCTGAATGCGAACCTCTTGGTGCAGCTACCTGTGTGATTAAGTTCTTCTATCTTGAGCCCCGATCAGATTAGGGTTAAGGTGAACTCGTCAAACCCTAGTTTCTGTCATATGATGTAATCATTCGATTCAAGTCCGATGTGAAAACCTAAATAGAAACTCTTTCTATTATTTCACTCTACCATGGCCATGGGCTTCTGGACTTGATTCTCATGATCATCATAGGGCTGCTCCTCTACCACCGAGGTAGATAGATTCCATCTTGATGCAATCCAGTTCCTACAATGAACATGCTATAGCCAACATACACCTCAGGATTTCGTATGGCTAGGAGACCGAGTTATGGTGTAGTCAAACTATAACACCCTCAAGGTGAACTACCGATGCACCTCAGATCAAAGAACCAGACACACCACTGCAGCATCGAGTCAGTCATTGACGAGAAGGTAGACTTCCTAATGACTACTCGAGGTGGTCACGCTCAGTGCCCTCATTCTCTAACGAGTACCTATACTCTCGCTCCGGTGTCTCCACACCGTAGACTCAAGACTCATCTACTAAAGAGAAGCGATTGTACACCAACCTTCTGGATCAATCACCATCCTCGTGATGATCCTATGGTCGGAAGCATTTTATGAGTTAATAATGATTATTCATGTCTTAAATTTTCAACTCTTGAAAATATGAATTATCATTACCATTAACTCAAAGGATGTATCACAGACACTAAATACACATATGTGATAGAAAATAACCCATTTTATTGATTATAGTCAAAATTATAATTTTGCTTCTAAAAGTGTATTACAAGTGTCAGCCAATTCTAGCTTTTAGGGCACATATATCTAACACCACCAAGGTCCAGACTTGGTTTGAGTGCATCGAGTCAATTTCTGACTTCATTGCCTCTAACCATTTCTCGAAGTCGATATCTGATATCGCCTCGTTATAGGTTTTGGGATCACCATGAATCCCATTACCTACGAGGAACATTTCCGCTACATCCTCTAAAATAGTACCTAAGTACCTCTCAGGGGGATGGAAAACTCTTTCTGATCTTTGAGGTGGGGGAGGTAGTGAATGGATTGGCTTAACCTGATTTGATTCCATTTGGTCCTTAGCTCGTTACTCTTGTGAGACTTTCTCCTCGAGCTTGATCTGCTTTCCAATGTCGCTATCTTGAATAAACTATTTTTTAAGAAAGATGGTATGTCGACTCACAATCACATTGTGATCTTCTAGAATGTAGAAATAATATCCTAATGACTCTTTAGGATATCCTATAAATCGAGCTCTGAAGGATCTAAAGTCTAACTTGTCCGCTTGTTGTCTTTTGACATAAGTCGGACAACCCCAAATTTTGAGATGACTTAGACTTGGTTTCTTACCAAGCCATATCTCATACGGTGTGGTAGGAACGATTTTAGAGGGAACCCTATTCAGTAAGTATATTGCAGTTAATGAATAGTATCCCCAAAGAAAATAAGGAAGGTCTATGAAGCTCATCATGGATCGGACCATATCTAATAGGGTTCGGTTCCTCCATTCTGAAACTTCATTGAGTTGAGGTGTTCCTGGTGGAGTCCATTGAGAGACTATGCCATTTTTCTTGAGATAGTCCAGGAATTCCCGACTAGGTATTCACCTTCTCGATCTGATCGAAGAACCTTAATGGATTTTTCTGTTTGCTTTTCTACTTTATGTCTGAATTCTTTGAACTTTTCAAAAGCTTCAGACTTATGTCTCATAAGATACACAGACCCATACCTTGATAAATCATCGATAAAGGTTATGAAGTAGACAAAGTTGCCTCTAGTCAGTACATCAAATGAACCGCACACATCAGTATGTACTAGGACAAGAAGATCCATGGCCTTTTCCCCATGTCCAACAAAAGGGAGCTTAGTCATTTTGCTATGAAGATACAATTCATAAATTAGATATGACTCAGAAGTCAACGAACTCAATAGCCCATTTTTCTTCAATTTGTTAATCCTATCATCTGCTATATGACCTAGCCTTAGGTGCCATAGATACCTATCATTTGGACTATCCCTGGCTCATTTTGATTTTATGGCATTTACATTTTGCTTGATATTAAAAATAGATATATCAATATGTAACTGATAAAGATCGTTAATAAGAAAACCACTTGCAATTTTATTTTTTTCATAAAGAATGTTACAATGGTCCTTATGAAAACTAATTACATAGCCTTCTAATGCAAGGCAAGAAATAGAAATCAAATTCCTGCTTACTGTAGGCACATAATAACAGTCTTTTAATACTAAGTCTAAACCAAATGATAGTCAAAGAGGGTATGTTCCCACAGCCATGGCAGCAACTCTTGCTCCATTTTCGACGCACAGGATCATCTCACCATCTCTCAGCCTCTGCTATCCTCAAGATCCTGCATAGAAGTGCACAAGTGAGCACTAGAACCAGAGTCAAGCACCCAACTGGATGCAAAAAAAATTGTAAGGTTAGACTCAATAAAGAGCATACCTCCAAAAAGACCTGCCTCCTTCTTCTTTAGGGTGGCCAGGTTAGTAGGGCAGTTCCACTTCCAATGGCCGTCATTGTTGCAATGAAAATACTTTCCTTTGTCAGCGGCCTTCTTCTTCAGCTCTGTCTTTTTCTTCTTTCCTCCTTCTACCTTCTGCTTTTTCGCAGACTTCTTCTTTTTCCCAAAAGACTTTTTCTTGGAAGAAGTCCATTCCATAGCAACCACTAAGCCTTTAGAATCTTTCATGGAAAGCTCAGCGGTAACTAGCATGTTCATAAGTTCGGCCAAGGAATTTTGAAGTTTATGCATATGGTAGTTCATGATGAACTACCCATATGCATCAGTCAAGGATTGCATAATTATATCATTTTGCAGATCCAAGACCAAACTCACTCCAAACTTCTCAAGCTCTTTTAAGTCCTTGATCATCATCAGATAATGATCTTGGACTGACTGCCCATCATGCATCTTAGCCTTGAATAGTCGTTTAGTGACTTGATACTTGGCTGCACGACTCTATTCACCAAACATCTCCTGTAGGTGAGCCAACATTTGGTGAGCAGTCCTGATATCTTCATATTGGTGCTGAAGTTCATCAGACATCGAGTCCAACATATAGTATCTGGCCTTTTTATCTTCGTCCATCCATTTATCCAAAGACGCTCTCTGCTCAATGGTTGGATGAGCTGGTAAGGTGGGAGGGTCCTGGTGTTAGATATATGTGCCCTAGAAGCCAGAATTGGCTGACACTTGTAATACACTTCTAGGAGCAAAATTATAATTTTGACTAAAATCAATAAATGGGTTATTTTGTATCACATATGTGTATTTAGTGTCTGTGATACATCCTTTGAGTTAATGGTAATGATAATTCATATTTTCAAGAGTTGAAAATTTAAGACATGAATAATCATTATTAACTCATAAATTGCTCCTGACCATAGGATCATCACGAGGATGGTGATTGATCCGGAAGGTTGGTGTACAATCGCTTCTCTTTAGTAGATGAGTCTTAAGTCTACGATGTGGAGACACCGGAGCGAGAGTACAGGTACTCGTTAGAGAACGAGGGCACTGAGCGTGACCACCTCGAGTAGTCATTAGGGAGTCTACCTTCTCGTCCATGACTGACTTGATGCACAGATATGTGTCTGGTTCTTTGACCTGAGATGCATCGGCAGTTACCTTGAGGTGTTATAGTTTGACTACACCAACTCGGTCTCCTAGCATATGGAACTCTGAGTGTGTATGCTATGACATGTTCATTGTATGGAACTGGATTGCATCAAGATGGAACTATCTACCTCGGTGGTAGAGGAGTAGCCCTATGATGATCATGGAGAATCAAGTCCAGAAATCCATGGCCATGGTAGAGTGAAATAATAGAAAGAGTTTCTATTTAGATTTTCACATTGGACTCGAATCGAATGATTAACATCATATGACAGAGACTAGGGTTTGACGAGTTCACTAAACCCTAATCTGATCGGGTGCTCAAGATAGAAAACTGAATCACAGGTAGCTGCACCAAGAGGTCGCATTCAGCTCTGATGGTTTGCCACATATACTGCTAGGTTCACTGGTGGATTTTGGGAGCAATTAGAATGATTTAGATGATCGATCATTCTAGCTGTTCGAATCAGAAGAGTTCTGATCCATCGAAAGGAAGTTTTGATGATGTCGATGATAGAGATCATGACATATCCCATTACCATACAGAACTGAACCTAACTGGGTCACACAAACAAGGGTTTGAATCTGGTGATCATCAATTTGAACTGATCTAGTTCAATTGATCTGAATGAGATTCAATTAGGTTCAAGGAAATCGTGCTAGCACTCGATTGAACCTAACGTTCTTCTTTTGCTATCATAAATAAGTTGTCCTGTCTGAGCCAAAGGAGTTTGTGCTCAAACAGAGGCCTTCATATGGTCTGACAGGAGGTTGTCCAAGTCAGAAAAGGTTGTCTTATTTGTAAGACACTACCTACCATTTTTGGTCACCTGCCATTTCTTGTTTCTTACTTTGGTCAAAAGTCTACTTTGACTGGTCAAACGTTGACCATTGACACTTTGACTTTTGACCATGTCATGACACCATTGGAGAGCTGGTGGGGCCTGTCTCTCCAGAACCTAGCAAGGAGAAGGGCGCACGCCACCCTAGGCATGTGCCCAAGTTGGAGGTGCCTAGGAGTCCTTGTTGGACAAGGACTCCATCCCCTTTTTGGATTCCAATTAGAGTTCTTCTAAGAACCAACTTTGACTGGTCTTAGGCGCCCTCTAAGGAGGAATCCAGGGGACTCTATTCCCACCAATCAGATTTAGATCTGATTTCACAAAGGGTTGTGATTGGTTGAGAAGAGAGAGGAGTTGGATCGCAGCTAGTCTATAAATAAGACCCTGTACCCAACTTAGATTGTATGAGATAATAAGATATGATGAGATCATAGTTTCTCCATGCCCCAAGGCTGCCTCTCCCCTCCTTCTCCAGGCCATAGTCTCTTCTCCCCTTGCTCTCCACGTCAAAAGGAGTTTTGGACCTTGGTTGGTGCGATTCAGATCAAAGAAGGCGATCAAAAATAAGAAGGCTGCGCTGCTGCAAAGGACGACTGCTCATCTTCAAAAGAGTTTTGAAGATCCTCCGGATCAGATCCAGATCTGATTTTTGGAGGTGTGATAGAAAAGAAGAGGATCTCCAGATCCAACCCGAGTGGATATCGGTAGAGGCCAGGCGCTTGTGTGGCTAAGATCTAGGACCTTCTGCTGCAAACAGGATCATCAACAGGGTAATAGGATTACCCAGATCAGGTAAATTAAATTTGATTTAATTTACCCTTAATTTTATTTTATTAAAATAATAAGAATCAGATCTAAAACATATCAAGATCTGATTGGGATTAAGAGAAAAATTTTTGAAATATATCTCTTGATCTGATCAGATCTGAATGAACCTGTACCGGGAAATCAGGATTTCCCTTCACCTGGTCCAATACATGAGTTAACTTCTAAGAATCCAAAATGATTTTGAAGTTTCGAAGCCAATCCTTGTAATTGGATCTGGTCAGTCTATGGGTGTCTAGGATACGTGCTAGTGGATTCGATGCAGACATCTTTCTATAGAGAGTCAAACTGTAATTAAGACTTAACCAATTTATTTAGAGATTTTATTTTTAAATAAATTAGCTTTCACTATTTTTGTGGATCCCTACACTTCCTCTGTAGAGATGCAAAAATCTCTACGATTATTGATTTCTAGTGGGTGGTACAGTCCCACCGACTTACTCATCACCTCACATAATAGTTATTGATGATGGGTTAGCCAATGAGTGAACAACTCTTGTTCAATGATTCTCTATCCGTGGTGCACCCTAACTTGGTCTCTAATTCATGAATCTCATCGTGTCCGAAATATTGATCCACTTCTTAGTTAAGTCAGACCCACCATTTGCATAGATTGGATCCTAATTGGGTCTCTCATCGTATCCAAAATATTGAGCCCAATCCATCCTCCAGCATGTAGCATCCAATGCCTAATAGACATGGTTGCATCTTTCCGATGCAACTAAGACACTATAACCAGTCGAGAATAATCAATCCTGGGAAGGGCCCGCACATCTATAATAGTGGAAGATCTTAGACTTAATCTTTTCTTAGGAAGATTTGATTCAAGTCTCATTAAACTAGACTTGACATAGTCATAACCATTATGACTAACCTAGTGGCATGGGTTAGCTCGAATTATTGACCACCTCATATCAGAACTGAGTCCACAAACATAGCCAGGTAAGTGAGATCGGTGGAAGGGATATGCCATTAACTCGATAAGAATGCATTCGAGTCGAGTAGCTCTCAATTAAAAACCAGTCAGTCGTATCTACCAAACTTACCTTAGACACCAAATTGTTGAGTTAGAACTAATTGGGTTAGACTACAATCAAGACTCTAATCGCTGAGCCTAATTAGGTCTTAGCTTGATTGATCACTCACGTGACTCGATCTTGACCCAGACTTAATCCTATTAGGTTGATCAATTTTAGCAGTGTTGATCCCATCTAACCAACTCTTGATTCGATTTGATCAACCGCTAGACCTAATTGTGCTACCCAAGCTCAAACCCAATTTTATGAACATGTCTTAGATCTGAAACTTTTAATTTTAGACCTAATTAATATTTCATAATCTTAATTCTTAATTAAGTTTAGGGTTCATAAACAAAATATGTAAATAAGATCCTAGGATTTCAGGATCTAGAGTTTTGCAGAAAATAAGTTTTCAATTTTTGATTAAGGACGAACTCGCAGCACCCCTACAAATCATAAGAACACCTCATTTGAATGGAAGGAGAGGGTCTTTAAATCCTACTTTTGTTCTTATGACGAACGGCCAAGGGACCGCCTTAATCAAAAATACAACTTAATCTACAAAAATTAGATCGAAGCATATATTCTATATAAAAAAATTTATCTAATTAAAATATGTTTTGCATACATCATATCATGCATGTTTCTTAGATCTAAATTATCTTATAATCATAAAAAATTAAATTAATTTGATCACATCAAAATAAAATTAATCTAAATCTTTTGTAGAACTATTTTACAACTATTAAACATGCAACTATCATATCTTAATGAACAAATTTAATTTAATTTATTTTCTATTTTTAGATCTAATTATAATATTTATAAGATCAAAAAATAATAAATAAATAGATCTTAAAATCATAATTAATCAAATAAAAATTATGATTATACTAGACTACACATAGAATAATTCTATTCCTAATCTAGTTATGTATCTCATATATTTTAGATCTAAATTAATTAATTTTAATTTTCTAATTTTCTAATTTTAGATCTAATCATATCTCATGTGATATCTAAAATCATTAATTTATCATATTAAATTAGATCTAAATAAATTTTATGCAACCTAGCCCTGATACCAGTTGAAGGGAAAATTCTGATTTCTTGGGTCAGGTTCGTTCAAATCTGATTGGATCGAGAGGCATATTTCAAAAATTTTCTCTTAGATCTAAATCAGAACTGACACTTTTTGGATCTAATTATATGATCTAATGAATAAAAAAATTAAATTAAATTAAATCTAAATTAATGTTACCTTGATTTGGTTAATCCGATTATTCTTTGATGATCCTGCTGATTGCCTGAGGTTCTGGATCTAGCCACGCAAGTGCCTAGCCTCTATCGGTATCCACTCAGGCAGAATTTAGAGATCTTCTCCTTCTTTATCATGTCTCCAAAAATTATATCTGAATCTAATTTGGAGGATCTTTAAAACTCCTTCTGAAGATCAGCAGTCGTCTCTATAGTAGTGTTGCCTTCTTCCTTTCTCGTCATCCTTTTCTTGCCTGGATCGCACCAAACTGAAGCCCAACTTTCCTTGGACATGGAAAGGAGAGAGAGGATCAGAAGATAGCATGGAGGAGGGAGAGGATCAGCCTTGGGTAATGGGCTAAGAGGAACTCACAAAAAGTTGGGCGCAAACAGGGTTTATTTATAGACACTGCTGCACCATGCAGTGCTGCATCATCCCGACCAATCGCATTGCTTCATACAATCAGATCTAAATTTGATTAATAAGATGACATCACCTGATCCAATCAGATGAGAGCCCCATAGATTCATCCTTAGATGGCACCTAAGACTGGTCAAAGTCTATAGGTAAGGGTCACCTAAGTTGAATCCAAGAAGCAACCTGGAGTCCCATCTGTATGGGACTCCAGTGTTTATCCACATGGGGTGCACACCATCCTAGGCATGCACCCTCCATCTACCAGCCAAATGGTAGTTGGACTTGGTCAATATGTCTCTCCTATGGGTGCATGACACATGGGCAGATGTCCAAGGGTCAAAGATCAACGTTTGACCAAAGTCAAAGGACAAGAATTAGCAGGTGATGGAAAATAGCAGGTGTTGTCTCAAATTTAACTCATAAATTAAGACAACCCTTTTCTAACATGGACAAGCTCCAATCATATTAGATAAAGGTACTTGAGTGAGCACAAACATATTTGGCTCAGTGGAGACAACTTTTAATGATAATAGAAGTAGAACATTAGGCTCAATCGTGTGCTAGCACGATTTTCTTAAACCTAATTGAATCTAATTCAAATCAACTAAACTGGTTTAGTCCAATTGATGATATCTAGATCCAAACCCTTGTTTGTGTGATCCAGTTAGGTTTAGTTCTATATGATAATGAGATATGTCATGATCTCCATCATTGACATCATCAAAACTCCTTTCGATGGATCAGAACTCTTCTGATTTAGACAACTGGAATGATCGATCATCTAAATCATTCTAATTGCTCCCAAAATCCACTAGTGACACCTAGTAGTATATGGTGGCAATCCATCAAAATTGAAAATGAACCTCTTGGTGTAGCTACTTGTGTGATTAAGTTCTTCTATCTTGAGCCCCGATCAGATTAGGGTTAAGGTGAACTCGTCAAACCCTAATTTCTATCATATGATTTAATCATTTGATTCAAGTCCGATGTGAAAATCTTAATAGAAACTCTTTCTATTATTTCACTCTCTGCCATGGCCATGGGCTTATGGACTTGATTCTCATGATCATCATAGGCTGCTCCTCATCCATTGAGGTAGATAGATTTCCTCTTGGTGCAATCCAATTTCTACAATGAACATGCTATAGCCAACATACACCTCTGGATTCCGAATGGCTAGGAGACTGAGTCATGGTATAGTCAAATTATAACACCCTCAAGATGAACTGTCGATGCACCTCAGGTCAATGAATCAAACACACCACTGCAACTTTGAGTCAGTCATCGACGAGAAGGTAGACTTTCTTATGACTGCTCGAGGTGGTCACGCTCAGTGCCCTCATTCTCTAACGAGTACCTATACTCTCACTCCAGTGTCTCCATACCATAGACTCAAGACTCATCTACTATAAAGAAGCGATTGTATACTAACCTTCCAAATCAATCACCATCCTAATGATGATCTTATGGTCAGGAGCATTTTATGAGTTAATAATGAAAATTCTTGTCTTAAATTTTCAACTCTTGAAAATAAGAATTATCATTACCATTAACTCAAGGAATGTATCACAGACACTAAATACATATATATGATAGAAAATAATTTATTTTATTATTTATAATCAAAATTATAATTTTACCCCTAGAAGTGTATTACAAGTGTCTACCAATTCTAGCTTCTAAGGCACACATATCTAATAGTGCATACACCTGGGTGTGAGAAAAGTCAAAAGGGATTCTTTCTTGCACCTCTTTTCCTACCTCACGCCACTCTTCTTTTTTATTTATTTTATTGCCCATTTTAAAATTAAGAGTGGGTGTTTGGTAGAGGGAGAGTCTCTCTACCTGTGAAAATTTGTTTCACAGGAAAACTCCAAAGAGAGTGGGCGTGAGAGGATTTCTGGGCATCAGATTTTTTTTGAGTGTTCAAAAACCTAGAGTTGGGACTCAAGGTTCGGATAGAGAGATCACTGTGAGCATCGGATTGCTACCAAATTTAAAATACTACTTCATCATCCCCCAAAGCACACATTCCAATTTTCTAGAATATTTAAGAGATCAAAAAGAGTATGATCAATTGAATCAATCGAGATCAGCTATCGAAGGCTCCGACGATGAGCTAGCACTCCAGTGGAGCTGGTCGGGATCAGGAGCTCCATATGGACCAACTATAAAGGCTGAACAAGTGTGCAGCTACAGTGTGATGCTAGAGCATATTCTGATAGATTCAGATCATGGAGATCAGCTTTTCGTGCATAAGTATCGAGTTTTGTACTTGAATCGGTCAGCAAATATGATTTGCTGATTGGTCGTATTTAAATTTTAAATTATATATTAGCATATCTAGATCCTAAGTAGGATTTTCTGATTTGATCAATGCATACGTAGGTTAATTTTAGATTAATCTAATACTTTTATTTTAATAAAATTCAAAAAGTATTTTGAAAAGCATGCTAAAAATCCTACGTGATTTCCATCAATGGTATCAGAGCAAGGGTTGCTTAACATATTTTAATATATAATTAGAAAAATTAAATGTTGGCATATTTGATATGTTTGATCCAGATAACTTAGTAATCGAGGATGAATGAGCCACCAAGCCATTCGATTATAAGGGACAAGTATGGTTTAAAGGCCATCTCCTCCCATTCAGTGGGGATTCCTTATGGCGGTAGGGATGCCACTGTGAACCCATTTATTAAGATGAACAATGAAAGAATTTTTATTATTAAAATTATTTTAATATAATAATTAAATATGAATATATTAGATTAGATCTAAATAGATTTAAACTATGCTTTATTTTCTATTATGAAACTAGCAATAGGTTGTTGTTTATGAAATGTGCTAACCCATTTATGAAATACGTCAACACATTTGATGAACAAAAAGCAAAAGCTTTCAAAATTTGAAAATTATTTTCAAAATATCGAACCCCAACCCATCAGCCCAAAAACTTAATTAAGAGAATTAAGTATTGTCTATAAGGGTCTAGAATTATGAATTAAAGATCTTAAGATAAAATCATAAAATTTTGAGTTAAAGGGTTAAATGAATTAGGTCCATTAATTGGATTAGACCTAAGATTAGTTAAAGAATGAATTAATCTAAAGTAATTGATCAAATCTAATCAAGTATTGAATTAGATTAGGTCAAGAATACTCTAGAATCAACTTCAATAGTTGTAGTCGGATGAGTCCATATCTTTAACGAGACCAAGATGGACTTGATTCATGGCTAAGCGGTCTAGTCCAAAATTACTTGGTTGATCAGATTAAACCTAATTAACCGGTTGATGTCCAAGATAAGTTTGACAGTCTGGACTAGTGGTTTTTAATTTGGAGCTACTCGCACTGATTCGATCTTTGATGAGTTAATGGCATATCCCTTCCACTGATCTCACTTACCTAACCGACATGGTCGATTAGGATTTGATTAGATCACTTGATGATTCGAGCTAACCCATGTCATTAGGAATCAGTTTGACTGATTTTAATTAGTAAGACTGAATTAGGTGTCTATGGACTTAAATTGATCCTAGTCCTAATCTATTGACTTGGTGAAGTCGGTGGGAGGATTTGACTTGGCGAAGTAAGTGAAACAAATTTAGTCCGCATCCTTTCTATCCTTAAATCAGATATAACCTAAATTCTCTAAATTATTAAATCCTTAAAATGACTAAGTTATAAGGATAACTAAGTCATAGCCTCCCATTAAGATAACTACTAATGAGTCCAATTTTTTGGGTGGACATTGGAGATGTCTTACACCTGGTGTTCATCTAGATATTAGAATTACTATCCATTATATGATGATTAGGTTGCACTCTCTTAATGGTGATCAAGTTGGCCAAAGTTTTTCTCTGATCTGGTTATCATTGGTTTGATGCACCGAACTCAATCATGTTAATGATTGGACCTAACCAGACCTTTTCAGTAGAGGTCATAGCCTGCTGAATTGACTTTTGGGGCAAAATCTAAATACTAAAAATTATCTAGAAAAATAATTGATTGTGAACCTATCTGTAGATGTATATAGGTTGGCCAGAGCTTTCCTCGGGCCCATCTATAGTCTATATGGATTCTAGTACCCACTAAGGAGTTAGTGTAATTCCTTGAATTAGAGGTAGAGGCTACCAATTGGTTAAAAATAGTGGAAGGACCTTAAAACTAAAGTCCAAGTCTTTAGGGATTAATTAATTCAAGTACTAATATGATTTTTTTTTTTGATAAATAGAATGGGTAGTGTAAGTCCGCTCCATCCACCGTTGGACAGTGGCAAATATTTAGGACCTGAATACGAGAAGTCTAGTGTTGACCCTAATAAGGAAGACCCTAAGAGGAATGATCCTCTTAACTTCTATAGACTGAACAATGAAAACCAGCAAAGAGTTGCTGGGCAAGGTTGTTATTTGATAACACCATGCAATTTCACTATTTGTAATACATCTACCTAGGAATTAGATATTGGGAGTCCAGTTCACATATGCAATTCATTGCATGGACATCAAATTGGTAAAAAGTATGGAGATGGCGAAAGATTTCTTAATATTAGGGATGGAAGGAATGTTCCAGTCCTAGCATTTAAAACTCTTAAGCTTATTTTCAAAAATAATAATATCATTCTAAGTGACTGTCATTATTGTCTATCTTTTATGATGAACATAATATCCATTGGGTTTTTAGCCCGGATGGTTATTGTTTGACAATATAAGAAAATTATTGTGATATCATTATGAATGATATTATAGTAATATAAGGATAATTAAGAAATAGCATTTATATTTTATCATAGTCTATTAGTGTAATGTACATATCAAATAAATGTCCGAAACTAGATAATGTCACCGATGCCTATCTCTGACATTGTAGGCTCGATCATATAAATAAGAAAAGGATTAATAGGTTAATCAAGGAGCGTCTCCTTAACATCAATGATTGTGAATCATTGAATACTTATGAGTTTTGTCTTCTTGGTAAGATGACCAAATCATCTTTTACTGGAAAGAGTGAACGGGCCACTAATCTTCTGGGTCTAGTACATACTGATGTATGTGGACCTATGAACACATGTGCTAGAGGTGTATTCTACTATTTTATTATATTTATTGATGACCTATCTAAGTATGAGTACATCTATCTTATGAAGAATAAATCCGATTCATTTGAAATGTTCAAACGATATCAAAATGAGGTAGAAAAATAACTTAGAAAGAGTATTAAAACTTTTCAGTCTGATCGAGGTGGTGAACATCTTTCTAATGAGTTTTTAACATATCTAGGAGAGAATGGGATTCTCTCTCAATGGATCCCTCGTGGAACATGATAGCATAATGGTGTATCTGAGAAAAGAAATCGAATCATGTTGGACATAGTTCGGTCCATGATAGGATTCTTGATAAGATAACCAAATCACCTTTTACTGGAAAGGGTGAACAGGCCACTGATCTTCTGGGTCTAGTACATACTGATGTATGTGGACCTATGAATATATGTGCTAGAGGTGGATTCTACTACTTTATTATATTTACTGATGACCTATCTAGGTATGGATATATCTATCTTATGAAGAGTAAATTTGATTCATTTGAAATGTTCAAATAATATCGAAATGAGGTAGAAAAATAACTTAGAAAGAGTATTAAAATTTTTCTATCTGATCGAGGTGGTGAATATCTTTCTAATGAATTTTTGATATATCTAGGAGAAAATGAGATTCTCTCTTAATGGATCTCTCCTAGAACACCACAATATAATGGTGTATCTAAAAGAAGGAATCAAATTCTGTTGGACATGGTTCGGTCCATGATGGAATTTACGAGTCTGCCAATTTTGTTCTAGGGGTATGCACTCGAGACTACTTATTTTATTTTGAACAATATTTCGAGCAAGTCTATCGCAAAGACTCCGTATGAGATATGGATTGGGCATAGGCCGACACTCTCTCACCTTAGGGTTTAGGGATGTCTAGCTTATGTAAAATATTTGCAAGTAGAAAAGCTTGGACCTAGATCTAATAAATGCTTATTCATAGGGTATCCCAAGAAAATTAGGAGATATTGCTTCTATCTTGCTGAAGAGCAAAAGGTGATCGTTAGCAATAGGGTAGTCTTTTTGAAAAAGAAGTTTCTTATGGAAGGAACTGCTACCTCTAATAATGAACTTAGTGAAGTTTGATAGGTGGAAGAACCAACACATTCTAGTAAACCTGCAGAATTGGATTTAATAAGATCAAACCTAGAGGCCATTGAAGAGGCACCAAAAAGATCCGATAGAGTACCGTGTTAGCCAGATAGATACTATGGTTTTTTGGTTTAGGATGATGATCCTATCAAACTCAATGAGAATGATGAGGATCCGATCTCCTATATGAATGCCATGCAGAGGACCGACTCCAATAAGAAGTTGGAAGCCATGAAGTCCAAAATGGAGTCCATGAAGGTCAACGTGTATGGACACTGGTTGATCCACCTGAAGGGATAAAATCCATTGGGTGTAAGTGAATTTTTTAAAAAAAGAGGCACAGATGGAAAGATGGAGATCTATAAATCTCATCTGGTTGTTAGGAGATATCATCAATGTTATGGTATTAACTATGATGAGATATTTTTTTTAGTTGAATGCTCAAGTTCATTCGATGCTTGTGATAGCGGCACACCTAGGCTATGAGATCTGGCAAACGAATGTGAAGACAGCTTTCCTAAATGGAGAGCTGGACAAAAAGGCATGTATGATACAATCCAAGGATTTCACATCCATAGATGAGTCCAAGGTGTGCGGGCTTTAGAGATCCATTTATGAATTCAAGCAGGCATCTCGGAGTTGGAATATGCATTTTGATAAAGTAATCAGAACGTATGGCTTTATTAAAAATGGAGAGAAATCCTACATGTATAAATAGTCTAACGGTTCTGTAGTAGTATTTCTTATACTGTATGTCGATGACATTCTCTTAATTAGGAATGACATTCCTACTCTATAGGGAATAAAGGTTTGGCTATCATCGCAATTCTCCATGAAGAACTTGGGAGAAGCTTCCTACATCCTAAAGATGAAGATCTATAGGGATAGATCTAAAAAGTTGCTTGAATTATCCCAGTCCATGTACATCGATTGTCCATGTACATCGATATTGTGCTGAAATGTTCAGCATGGAGAATTTCAATAAGAACTATCTTCTGATAAGCCATGAAATTACTCTCTCAAAGAGGGATTGTTCGATAACTCCTTAAGAAAGAGAGCATATTAGTAAAATACCATATGCTTCGATAGTGGATTCTATTATGTATGCCATGATATGTATGAGACCAGACGTGGCATACTCACTAGGGATAGTGAGTTGATACCAGTTTGATCTAGGTGAGAATCACTGAAAAGCTATAAAGACAATCCTAAAATATTTAAGAAACACTAAGGACCAGTGGCTCATCTATGGAGATACTAACTTAAAACTTGTAGGATATATTGATTTTAGTTTTCAGTCAGATAATGATGATAGTAAGAGTATGTCAAGTTATGTATTTATCCTAAATGGTGGAGCGGTCTACTAGAAGAGTTTCAAGCAGCACACTATGGCTGATTCTATATGCAAGGTAGAGTATGCCATGGCATCTGATGCTGCGAATGAAGCTATGTGGCTGTGAAAGTTCATCAACAAGCTATGAGTAGCACCCTCCTTGGATGGTCCGATTCTGCTATACTGTGATAGCACTGGAGCCATACTGCAAGCGAAGGGCCAAAGGCACATCAATGCACCAAGTATATTCTATGATGCTACTACCTTATATAAGAGATCGTGGAATGAGGTGATATCGAGCTTCAAAAGATTGATGGAAAGAAGAACGTAGCTAATACCTTTACTAAAGCTCTCAGAATTAAAGAGTTTGACAACCACAAATGGAAGATGGATATTCGATACTATTCTGAGTGGCTTTAGTCTAAGTGGGAGTTGTTGAAAAATATATCCTAAAGCCAATCATCTAGGTTGTAGATAGTTGAGCTGAATGTAATTTTTACTTAAATTTTAAATGAATAAAATTATTATTTTGATATTTCATCACTTTTGTACATCTTCCTATAATGAACTCTATTGTGATGAAGTCCTTAGGACTAATTAGACTTGACAAAGGAGGATTCGTCGTTTAGTCCTTAAACTAGTTTACGACCAAATGAATCGTTGTTGTCCAGGATGATAATTTATCGAGTGTAGGTCATTGTATGCCATAAGTGTTGGTTATCCTCTTAGCTAAAAAGTATGGAGATACTGTTATGGCATATAGGTAAAGTGTAGGGATCCATTTTACTGAACATGATTCAACTGTGAAGCTCTCTACTATCAAGAGTTGCTCACGAAGGATATCGGTATAAGTATCCCTTAGACCTGAGATCACCATGGTGACTTGCAAGCAACTCACTAAACTTAGATATCGAACTACCTGAATTTCTAATTCAATGATGGAAGACTACTGGGTACAGTCAAGTACTTATGAAGTTGGTGCATGAGTCAAGATGGGATTGACCCCTCCAAGTATTGGAGTAAGTGCATCACTATATTTCAATTTAGCAAAATCTTGATCGAGATAGTCCATTCGATGGACATTGAATTTTAAAATACACTATAGATGATTTTTCAAGATTGATAGTTAAATCCTAGGTCATCTTTTGAGCATTAAGGTCAAAGGGATGAATTATACGGTAACCATATGCCACAGGTTCGTTGATATTGCGTTGCGACTATTCGATCTATTCGGACATCGGGTGCCATTGTTAGATGGTCATATCGATTGGTATAAAAAATTAATTTCTGTGCTATCGGCTTAGAATTTGAATCTATGAGGTCATACACATAAGGAGTTCCTACCTGATCTGATGGCTGATCATGAGTCCTGATGACCTAGGACTCTATGGTCAATAGTTCCACTGGACTGAAACTTTATAACCTAGAGTCTCACTAGATTGGGACTCTGAGTTCTACTTGTCTGAGACTCTCTGATCAAGAGTCACACTTATCTGGGACTCTGTGATCGCGAGTTTCATTTGTTTCGGACACTGAGTTCAAGAGTCTCACTAGTTTGGAATTCTTCAAGAGTTTCATATTGATGAGACTCTATTGCCCAGATACCCATCCGATTGAGACTCTATGTTTATTAGAATATTAATTAGCAATTTGATTGCTGATTAGGTCAATTTGATTGAGCGATGAGAATATGATCAAGTTCAATTGAATTTGATTCAATTGGGTTTGACCCAATTAGATTATGTGTTGACCTAATCACTATGTAAGATTCGACCTTGATTTGATCAGAAGCTAGACCTAATAAATTTTTAATTAGATTAGAAGTTTATTGGTTTGGGTTAAGCCTAATTTGGTTGGGTTTAACCTGATCTAAATAGATCTAAAAAATTGATTTGGTTGAAATCAAATTTGGACCAATTCAAAATATGTTTTGAATTTCAAATGCCATCTCCCTTGCGCCACCTTGACAACCTTTGACCCACGCCCTTCTTTATTTTCTACATGAGTTTTTCTCATGAGAGATTTCTATGCCCCCTTCTTATTTCTCTTTGACCTGGTCCAAGGGTTGGGCTAGTTTAAATTTAAGTTGAATTTTGAATTCAGCTTAGATTATTATTGGTTGAAACAACCTAACCCTCTCATCTCTATCCAAATCCCATGCCTCCTTTGTACTTTCTCACGCACATTTTTGTGCATTCTAGGTGTGGGCACATAGAAGGAGAGTCCTTCAGTGCATCATCCACTTGGGAGGTGGCATTGGATGCAAATAAGGAAACCACTTGAATTTTGACTTCAAGTGGTTGGTTTGGTTTGACCCTTATCCACTGCACACGCTTTCCACTCTATGAATGCCCATTTAAAATAGGATTTTATATGGGTATGTATGGGGTTACGAGAGTGATCTATAGAGGTGCATGGGAGGGTTTCTTAGAGAGAGAAATCTAGTGGGAGTGCATACACCTGGGTGTGAGAAAAGTCAAAAGGGATTCTTTCTTGCGCCTCTTTTCCTACCTCACGCTACTCTTCTTTTTTGTTTATTTTGTCACCCAATTTAAAATTAAAAGGAGTGGGTGTATGGTAGAGGGAGAGTCTCTCTACCCATGAAAATTTATTTCATGAAAAAACTCCAAAGAGAGTGGGCATGAGAGGATTTTCGAGCATCAGGTTTTCTTTGAGTGTTCAAAATCCTAGAGTTGGGACCTAGGGTTCGGGTGGAGAGATCGAGTGCTGTGAGCATCGGATCGCCACCAAATTTAAAACACTACTTCATCATCCTCCAAAGCACACATTCTGATTTTCTAGAGTGTTTGAGAGATCAGAAAGAAGATGATTGATTGGATCGATCAAAATTAGCCATTGAAAGCCCTGATGAGGAGCTAGCACTCTGGTGGAGTTGTTCGAAACCAGGAGCTTCATGTGGACCAACCATAGAGGCTGAACAAGTATGCAGCTGCAGTGCGATACTAGAGCATATTTTAGTGGATTTAGATTATAGAGATCAGCTACCTACGCACAGGTATCGAGTTCTAAACTCGAATTGGTCAGCAAATATGATTTACTGATCGATCTCATTAAAATTTTAAATTGCATATTAGCATGTCTAGATCTTGAGTAGGATTTTCTAATTTGATCAAAGCATGTGTAGGTTAATTTTAGATTAATCTAATATTTTTGCTATAATAAAATTTAAAAAATATTTTGAAAAGCATGCTAAAAATCCTGCACGATTTCCATCACCTCCGACTAAGAATGTTTAAGATTAGGATTTTAGAGTTTTAAGTCTTATAGGCATGACTCGTTCATGACCCCTAAAACCATTGCCCTAATCTTTGGGATTCATCATAATCTTTAAATATAAAAGATGCAATAGAAATGATGAACCAAATGCCTTAATTTTGTTGATATTAGAATAAATGTCATTATATGAGTTGGGGATTATATAAAAAAGTCCCATCACACCACATATATGATTGGCTTGTAGGACACTTATTCTTTTACATATGACATATAGCAACCTACACTCGATAAGTTATCATCCTTATTAATAACCTATCATTTGGTCATGATCAATTTTAAGAACCATCCGATAAATTATCCTTTATCGAATGATTGTGGTTCTAAGGACTTCATTGTAACATAGGAGTTTAATTAAAGAAGATAGAACTTTTATGATGAATAAGCCAAATAACTATTATTATTGATAATTCACATATAAATTACAATCATCTACAACTTAGATGATTGACTTTAGAACACATTTCCTAACAACTCTCACTTGGATTAAAGTCAATTAGAATAATATCAAATATCCTATCTTCCACTTGAGTTCGTCGAACTCCTTCATTCTGAGGCTTTGGCAAATGGGTCGGTTAAGTTCTTCATTTTTGTCGATCCTCTGAAGATCTATGTTATCCTAGTCCATAATCTCATGGATGAGGTAATAGCGATGTAAAATATGCTAGTCCTGTGGTATGCCTCCAATTTTTTAGCCTGATATATGGCTCCAATGCAACACTAGGACTAGACCATCAATGGAGAGTGCCACTCCCATATTGCTAATGCACATGCACAACCTCACAGCCTTCATGGCAGCATCAAATGCCATGATGTATTCTACCTCACAAATAGAATCGGCTACAATGTTCTGTTTGAAACTTTTCTAGCTGATTGCTCCTCCAATTAAGGGAAATTTATGACCTGGCACTCTCCTACTATCATCTTGATCTAACTAAAAATTGAAATCAAAATATCCCATAAGATTTAAGTTAGTTTCTCCATATATGAGTCGCTAGATCTTAGTATTTCTCAAATACTTAAGGATTATCTATACAATCTTCTAGTAGTTCTTACTTAGTTCAGACTGGTATCTACTTACTACCTTTAGTGAGTATGCCATATCTAGTCTCATACATGGATTGGTACAATCCAAGCATCCTTTTAGATCTATCTCAATAGATTTTCATCCATACGATATAGGATGCTCTTCTAAATCATACATGGAGAAGTAAGATGATAGCTAAACCTTTATTCCCTATAATGCTGTAACATCATTCTTTGTAACACCCCACCCCTGAATCCTGGGTGATGGTGCCACACTCCATCCTTATCTAAAGGTTAAGGAGATTTATATGTTGAAGCTAAACTGTAATATCATATAATCACCTACTGTCAAGTAATCTGAGTAATCTTTTAAAATCATTGCACAAGCATTTCAACTAAACTTATCCTTTCCTGAAAACCAAACTCAAGGTTTCAATTAAACCATCACTATAAACCATTATCACAATTCAGCCCAACAAATTATATAACAAACTCAGAGTTTCAATAACTAAGCCATACTTCATACGTACATTCTAGTCATTAACCATCTTTTTAATACATACTTTCTTAAAACAAAATAATACACATACATATACCCATTTATGGTTTAACTAACTCAATTGTGCATTACATCCCAAAGTACATTTCTTTTACAAGCTAATATCACCCCAAAATACTTTCTCCACTAGAGGTACTGATACACCAGCTGATAAATACTTTCAAATCTAGCTACTTCAAAAACTGCAATGAGACGGTGTGAGGGGTGAGACTTGGAGAAGTCTCAATGAGTGAATAATCAATCTATCAATGGAAAATTAGAAAACATAGCTGTAATACTCATTTCATAATATATAATTTATATTTTTACTGCACTTTCAAATAAGTATGAATCAAATAAGAGTAAAATAATAATTGAATCACTTTACTGAAAAAAGCTTTGCTGAACTAAAACAAATTACAGTACACTGATTCATTTAAGATTATGTCTCACATACACACCACTTATTAACAACACATTCAAGCTGAACAACAGTACAACCAAGTAACCAATTAAATACCATCAAGCTACTAACTGTTAGATATATGTGCCCTAGAAGCCAGAATTGGCTGACACTTGTAATACACTTCTAGGGGCAAAATTATAATTTTGACTATAATTAATAAAATGGGTTATTTTCTATCACACCTATGTATTTAGTGTCTGTGATACATCCTTTGAGTTAATGATAATGATAATTCATATTTTCAAGAGTTGAAAATTTAAGACATGAATAATCATTATTAACTCATAAACAGCTCCCGACCATAGGATCATCACGAGGATGGTGATTGATCCGGAAGGTTGGTGTACGATCGCTTCTCTTTAGTAGATGAGTCTACGGTGTGAAGACATCGGAGCAAAAGTATAGGTACTCGTTAGAGAACGAGGGCACTGAGCGTGACCACCTCGAGTAGTCATTAGGGAGTCTACCTTCTCGTCAATGACTGACTCGATGCTGCAGTAGTGTGTCTGGTTCTTTGACCTGAGATGCATCGGCAGTTCACCTTGAGGGTGTTATAGTTTGACTACACCATTACTCGATCTCCTAGCCATATGGAACCCTGAGGTGTATGTTGGCTATAGCATGTTCATTGTAGGAACTGGATTGCATCAAGATGGGATCTATCTACCTCGGTGGTAGAGGAGCAGCCCTATGATAATCATGAGAATCAAGTCCTGAAGCCCATGGCCATGGCAGAGTGAAATAATAGAAAGAGTTTCTATTTAGATTTTCACATTGGACTCGAATCGAATGATTATATCATATGACAGAGACTAGGGTTTGACGAGTTTACCTTAACCCTAATCTGATCGGGGCTCAAGATAGAAGAACTTAATCACACAGGTAGCTGCACCAAGAGGTTCACATTCAGCTCTGATGGGTTGCCACCATATACTGCTAGGTGTCACTGGTGGATTTTGGGAGCAATTAGAATGATTTAGATGATCGATCATTCTAGCTGTTCGAATCAGAAGAGTTCTGATCCATCGAAAGGAGTTTCGATGATGTCTATGATAGAGATCATGACATATCCCATTACCATATAGAACTGAACCTAACTAGGTCACACAAATAAGGGTTTGAATCTGGTGATCATCAATTGAACTGATCTAGTTCAATTGATCTGAATGAGATTCAATTAGGTTCAAGAAAATCGTGCTAGCACTCGATTGAACCTAAAGTTCTTCTTTTACTATCACAAATAAGTTGTCCTGACTGAGCCAAAGGAGTTTGTGCTCAATCAGAGGCCTTCATATGGTCTAACTGGAGGTTGTCCAAGTTAGAGAAGGTTGTCTTATTTTATAAGACATGACCTGCCATTTTTGGTCACCTGCCATTTTTGGTCCTTTGACTTTGATCAAAAGTTGACTTTTGACTGGTCAAATGTTGACCTTTGACTGGTCAAATGTTGACCATAGACACTTTGACTTTTGTCCATGTGTCACGCACCTATTGGAGAACTGGTGGGGGCCTGTCCCCCTGCCAGAACCTGGCAAGGAGAAGGGCGCACGCCAAGGGTGAAGTGAGCCCAAGTAGGAGGCGCCTAGGAGTCCTTGTTGGACAAGGACTCCATCTCCTTTTTAATTCCAATTAGAGTTCTTCTAAGAACCAACTTTGACTGGTCTTAGGCGTCCTCTAAGGAGGAATCCAGGGGTCTCTATTCCAACCAATCAGATTTAGATCTGATTTCACAAAGGGTTGTGATTGGTTGGGAGGAAGAGGAGTTGGATCACGCTTAGTCTATAAATAAGACCCTGCGCCCAACTCAGATTCTATGCTAATGCAATTCAATTGAGAAACCCCACACCCCAAGGCTGCCTCTCCCCTCCTTCTCCATGCCATAGTCTCTTCTCCCCTTGCTCTCCACGTCCAAAAGAGTTTTGGACTTAGGTTGGTGCGATTCAGATCAAGGAAAGGCGATCAAAAGCAAGAAGGCTGTGCTGCTGCAAAAGGACGACTGCAGATCTTCAAAAGAGTTTTGAAGATCCTCCAGATCAGATCCAGATCTGATTTTTGGAGGCATGATAGAGAAGAAGAGGATCTTCAGATCCAACCCGAGTGGATACCGATAGAGGCCAGGCGCTTGCGTGGCTAGATCCAGAACCTTCCGCTGCAATCAGGATCATCTACAGGATAATAGGATTACCCAAATCAGGTAAATTAAATTTGATTTAATTTATCTTATTTTATTTTATTTATTAAAATAATAAGAATCAGATCTGAAATATATCAAGATCTGATTAGGATCAAGAAAAAAAATTTTAAAATATATCTCTTGATCTGATCAGATCTGGACGAACCTGGACCGGAAAATCAGGATTTCCCTTCACTAACTACCGCTGACTACACCATAGCGCACCTCTACCAAGGGCAATCGACATGGTCACTACTAAATCAAACAAGACTGTGGAGGCACCAGCTCATTGGATACCGCCAACTGCACCCCAATACACCCCTACCAATGGTAGTCGATATGGTGTTGTTAGTATAAAGCCCGACTGGACAAAGACTGTGGAGGTGCCATCTAAATATAGAGCCCTACTGGATAAAGTATAGAGCCCCACTAGGCAAAGTTTCATTGTTGGGTGCTAGCTGAATATTTTTTTCTGATAAGCAATATCATAATTCACCACACAGGTTGGTCACTCCTATGGGTCACCTACTGAAAATCAATTCAATAAAACACTTTCTGCTCAAAGCTTGCTTTGCTATTCCCACAGGAATATATATACATATAATATATATATATAACTTGTTAACCATGACAATCACTTTCATCACTAAAGTTGCAATCATACAATTAATGCAACATAAATGAAGAACCATTCACTTTCAAATAAGTGTCAACAAACTATTTTAACACCTTTCAAACATAATACCATACTATTCAAAGTAAATTTATATACTCATATAAAATCCATTTCTTATTTTCCTGTTTGCATAAACACATACACATAAGTTGAAAACAATAGGAAGCAAACTTATTTACTTTGCAAAATCGATCTCTTTCATAATAAATATCATAAGAAAACATAAGAGTTAGATGGAAAACCCACTCACCTCAACAGGCTACTAGTTAATTAGTTTACTCAAGCACCTTTTTTTCAAACTCTTTTCCTTTCCTCAATGGTTAAAATTTTGCTACAAGATAGAACAAGCTTCTTCCTTCCAACCTTTGTAACTTTCTTTCCTTACACTCGCTTCATCACTACATCATCCTCTTAAAGCCATATCTCTTTTGATTTCTGATTAAAACCAGATCTTCTTTAGCTCTCTTCTCTCCTCTATCTATTCTATTTAGCTAAGGAACTTGAAACAGCAAACCAAAAGGAACCAGTGATTTTATTTTGGAAAAAGAATAAATTAAGGAAAAGATTTGCTAGGTGTCCATCCAACAAGAATCCATCCAATCCCTGGCTTAACAGGTGTTGCACTAAGGTATTTCTAACTATTTCTTTATATAACCTGGCTACTAAGTCATGCCATAGAAAATGACTAAAAATTCACAACTTAAAAATCCTTTAATGGAAATTGATTTCCAAAAATTTTTGCAAATCGAGATGTCTCACTTTCAGGTCGAGACCTCTCAATTCAAAATCGAGACATCTCGCCCTTAAAAAAATTGAAACTTGATTTTTGTCGCCTAAAACTTGAGTCATCTCGAGTTCAGGCTAAGACTTCTCGAACCCTGAGTTCTAAAAATTTTGATTTTGATACTCTCTTCATAGCATTACTTAGAAAGTAGCTTGCCTGATACTCTACTTATTTACTCATTTATTTTACTCTCCATTAACTTTAAAACATATATGTAAATAAGGAACATCCCTTTATTTGGAATCAATAAAAATATCACAAAAATCAAAATCCTTAAGAGTAAGATTCCAAATTTTGGGTTCTAGTTCAAATTTTCTCAAATCCAATACTTTTAAAACATCCTTGCTTTAGAATGAATAGGTTAAAGGGTCTCCATAATTTATTAAAAATCATTTTATAACTCACCAACACCTAAGGATCAATTGCCATCATTTTTTATTTCAAAAAAAATCATATTTTATATAGCTCCCCATATAGGTGCTAGCTCTCAGACTTAGAAAATTTTCAGCACTCATAATGATAGATAATCAAAATTTACACTCAAAACTATTTCATGCATAAAAAACACCAAAATTCAACCCCTGTGTTATTATTATGAATCTCTTTTTTCAATCATTTTTCTTTTAAATCAATAAATTAAATTTTTAAAGCTTCATCACTACTATTCAATATATGCTCTTATACTTAGACATATGATACGTCAATTGCCATACCATGCCTCCTTGAACAAAAATCTTTTAATTCACCATTTTGCTGGTTCGGGATGTTACATTCTTAATTAAGAGAATGTCATCCATAAACAATACAAAGAATAACACTATAGAACCATTTGCCCACTTACAGATGAAGGGTTCTTCTTCATTCATAACAATGATATATGTTCAAAATACATGTTCCAACTCTGAGATGATAGCCAAACAAGCTTTATAGGTCTCCAACTTCTCGTCTACACCACTCTGATCCTTTTAAAAATTCATTTGCACCCAATGAATTTTATCCCTTCAGGTGGATCAACTAGTGTCTATACACTATTGATCTTCATAGATTTTAATTCGATTTTCATGGTTCCAAGCCACTTCTTAGAGTTAGACCTCTGTATTACATCCATATAGATGATCGGATCCTCATTGTTCTTATTAAGCTAAACAAGATCATCATCCTAGACCTAGAAATCACAGTATAAGTCCGACTAAAGCAATACTCTATCGGATCTCCTTAATGGTGCCACTTTAATAGGCTCTGGATTTGATCTAATCAAATCCGATTCTGTAGGTTTAGCAGATTATGTCGATACTTTCTATCGGTCAAACTTTCTCAAGTTTAACTTTTGTGGGATCAGTTTCTTTTTCAAGAAACTCTTTTTTCAAAAAAAATGCCCTACAGTTAATGGACTGTTAGATATGTGTGCCCTAGAAGCCAGAATTGGCTGACACTTGTAATACACTTCTAGAGGCAAAATTATAATTTTGACTATAAATATAAAAATGGGTTATTTTCTATTATATATGTGTATTTAGTGTCTGTGATACATCCTTTGAGTTAATGGTAATGATAATTCTTATTTTCATGAGTTGAAAATTTAAGATAAGAATTTTCATTATTAACTCATAAAATGCTTCTGACCGTAGGATCATCATGAGGATGATGATTGATCTGGAAGGTTAGTATACAATTGCTTCTTCATAGTAGATGAGTCTTAAGTCTGCGGTGTAGAGACATCAGAGCAAGAGTATAAGTACTCGTTAGAGAATGAGGGTACTGAGCGTGACCACCTCGAGTAGTCATAAGGAAGTCTACCTTCTCGTCGATGACTAACTCGAAGTTGCAGTGGTTTGTTTGGTTCTTTGACCTAAGGTGCATCGGTAGTTCACCTTGAGGGTTTATAGTTTGACTACACCATGACTCGGTCTCCTAGCCATTTGGAATCCTGAGGTGTATGTTAGCTATAGCATGTTCATTATTGGAATTGGATTGCACCAAGATGGAATCTATCTACCTCAATGGATGAGGAGCAGCCCTGTGATGAGCATGAGAATCAAGTCCATAAGCCCATGGCCATGGCAGAGAGTGAAATAATAGAAAGAGTTTCTATTAATATTTTCACATCAGACTTGAATCAAATGATTAAATTATATAATAGAAATTAGGGTTTGATGAGTTCACCTTAACCCTAATATGATCGAGGCTCAAGATAGAAGAACTTAATCGCATAAGTAGCTGCACCGAGAGGTTCTTTTTCAATTCTGATGGGTTGCCACCATATACTGCTAGGTGTCATTGGTGGATTTTGGGAGCAATTAGAATGATTTAGATGATCGATCATTCTAGTTGTCTGAATCAGAAGAGTTCTGATCCAACAAAAGGAGTTTCGATGATGTTGATGATGGAGATCTCGACATATCCCATTACCATACAGAACTAAACCTAACTGGGTTACACAAATAAGGGTTTAGATTTGGATATCATCAATTGGATTAACCCAGTTCAATTGATTTGAATTAGATTCAATTAGGTTCAAGGAAATCGTGCTAGCACATGATTGAGCCTAACATTCTCCTTTTATTATCATTTGAAGTTGTCTCGACTGAGCCAAATATGTTTATGCTTACTCCGGTACCTTTATCTAGTCTGACTGAAGCTTGTCTAAATTAGAAAAGGATTGTCTTAATTTATGAGATAAATTTGAGACAACACATGTCATTTTCCATCACCTATTAATTCTTGTCCTTTGACTTTGGTCAAATGTTGACCTTTGACCCTTGGACATCTGCCCATGTGTCATGCACTTATTAGAGAGCAGATAGGGGCTTGTCCCCTCACTAAAATTTGGAAAGAAGGGGGCATATGCCTAGGATGGCATGCGCCCATGGATAGGGATGCCTGGAGTTCCAAACGGATGGGACTCCAAGTTGCTTCTTGGATTCAAACTAGGTGACCCTTACCTATAGACTTTGACCAGTCTAAGGCACCATCTAAGAATGAATCTATAGGGCACTCATCTAATTGGATCAAGTGATGTCATCCTACTAATCAGATTTAGATCTGATTGCATGAAGCAACATGATTGACCGAGATGATGCAGCACTGCATGGTGCAGCAAGGTCTATAAATAAACCCTGTCTACACCCAACCTGAAGAGAGCTTTTTCCTAGCCATGCCCCAAGACTACCCCTCTCCCTCCTCCATGCCATCATCTGATTCTCTCTCTCCTCTCCACACCCAAGGAAAGTTGGGCATGAGTTTGGAGCGATTCAAGCAATCAAAAGGCGACGAGAAAGCAAGAAGGCAGCCCTGCTATAAGAGACAGCAGCACATCTTCAAAAGGAGTTTTGAAGATCCTCCAAATCAGATTCAGATCTAATTTTTAGAGAAAAAAAAAAAGAAGAAGATCTCTAAATCTATCCTAAGTGGATATCGGTATGTGTGGCTAGATCCAGAACCTCAGGCAATCAGCAGGATCATCAACAGGTAATCGAATTATCCAATATCAAGGTAATATTAATTTAGATTTAATTTAATCTAATTTTTTTATTTATTAGATCATAAAATTAAATCTAAAAAATATTAGATCTGATTTAGATCTAAGAGTAAATTTTTGAAATATGCCTCTTGATCCAATCATATTTGAACGAACCTAACCAGGAAAAATCTGATTTTCTCCTTCAATTGGTATCAGAGCCAGGTTCTATAAAAATTTATTTAGATCTAATTTGATCTGATAAATTAGTGATTTCAAATACCACATAAGATGTGATTAAATCTAAAATTAGAAAATTAGAAAATTAAAATTAATTAATCTAGATCTAAAATGTATGAGATACATAACTAGACTAGGAATAGAATTATTCTATGTGTAGTCTAGTATAATCATAATTTTTATTTGATTAAATATGATTTTAAGATTTATTTATTTGCTATTTTTTGATCTTATAAATATTATAATTAGATCTAAAAATAAAAAATAAATTTAATTTAATTTGTTCATATGAGATATGATAGTTGCATGTTTAGACTAGTTGTAGAATAGTTCTACGAAAGGGTCTAGATTAAATTTTATTTGATGTGATCAAATTTAAATTTAATTTTTTAGATAATTATGAGATAATTTAGATCTAAAAAATATGCATGATACGATATATGCAAAATATGTTTTAATTAGATCAATTTTTTTATGAGATATATGCTTAGATCTAATTAGTTTTTTGTAGAATAATTGTATTTCTGATTAAGGTATTCCCCTTGGCCGTCCGATTATAAAAACAAAGTAGGGTTTAAAGATCCTCTCCTCCCATTCGATGGGATGTTCTTATGATGTGTAGGGGTGCTACACGTTCGTCCTTAATTAGAAATTGAAAACTTATTTTTTGTAAAATTCTAGATCCTAAAATCCTAGGATCTTATTTACATGTTTTGTTTATGAATCCTAAACTTAATTAAGAATTAAGATTATGAAACATATTAAGTCTAAAATTGAAAATTTTCAGATCTAAGACATGTTCATAAAATTGGGTTCAAGCTTGGGTAGCTCAATTAGGTCTAGCGGTTGATCAAATTGAATCAAGAGTTGATTAGATGGGATCAACAGTGCTTAAATTGACCAACCTAATAGGATTAAGTCTAGGTCAAGATCGAGTCATAAGAGTGATCGATCAAGCAAGACCTAATTAGGCTCAGTGGTTAGAGTCTGGATTGTAGGCTAACCCAATTGGTTCTGGCTCAACAATTTGGTGTCTAAGGTAAGTTTGACTGATATGACTGACTGATTTTTAATTGGGAGCTACTCAACTTGAATGCGTTCTTGTTGAGTTAATAGAATATCCCTTCCATCGATCTTACTTACCTAGTCATGTTTGTTGACTCAGTTCCAATCTAAAGTGGTCAATAATCCGAGCTAACCCATGCCACTAGGTTAGTCATAATGGTTATGACTATATCAATTCTAGTTTAATGAGACCTAAATCAAATCTCCCTAAGAAAAGATTAAGTCTATGATCTTCCACCATTGTAGATGTGCGGGCCCTTTCTAGAGTTGATTATTCTCGACTGGTTACAGTGGCTCAGTTGCACCAGAAAGATGCAACCATGTCTATTAGGCATTGGATGCTACAGGCTGGAGGATGGATTGGGCTCAATATTTTGGATACGGTGAGAGACCCAATTAGAAATCCAATCTATGCAAATGGTGGGTCTGACTTAACTAAGGAGTGAATCAATATTTCAGACATGATGAGATTCATGAATTAGAGACCAAGTTTGGGTGCATCATGATTAGAGAATCATTGAACAAGAGTTATTCACTCATTGGCTAACCCATCACCAATAACTATTAGGTGAGGTGATGAGTCAATTGGTGGGACCGCACCACCTACTAGAAATTAGTAATCGTGGAGATTTTTGCATCTCTACAAAGAAAGTGTAGGGATCCAAGAAAATAGTGAAAGCTAATTTGTTTAAAAATAAAATCTCTAAACAAATTGGTTAATATCTAACTAGAAACTTTGACTCTCTACAAGAAAATGTCTGCATCCAACCCATTAGCACAAATCCTGAACACCCATAGACTGACCGGACCAAATTACAAAAATTGGCTCTAAAACTTTAAAATCATTTTGGGTTCTGAGAAGTTAACTCATGTACTGGACCAGGACCCTCCCACCTTACCAGCTCATCCATCCACTGAGCAGAGAGTGTCTCTAGATAAGTGGACAGATGATGATAACAAGGCCAGATACTACATGTTGGGCTCGATGTCTGTGAACTTCAGTGCCAACATGAAGATATCAGGACTGTTCGCCAAATATTGGCTCACCTATAGGAGATGTTTGGTGAACAGAGTCGCGCAGCCAAGTATCAAGTCACTAAATGACTATTCAAGACTAAGATGCATGATGGGCAGTCAGTCCAAGATCATTGTCTGATGATGATCAAGGACTTGGAAGAGCTTGAGAAGCTCAGAGTAAGGTTGGACTTGGATCTACAAAATGATATAATTCTACAATCTTTGACTGATGCATATGGGCAGTTCATCATGAACTACCAAATGCATAAACTTCAAAATTTCTTGACCTAACTTATGACATGTTGGTTATTACTGAGCTTTCCATGAAAGGTTCTAAAGGCTCAGTATTTGCTATAGAATGGACTTCTTCCAAGAGAAAGTCTTTTGGAAAGAAGAAGAAGTCTGCAAAAAAGTAGGTGGAAGAAGGAAAGAAGAAAAAGGCAGAGCTAAAGAAGAAGGTCGCTGACAAAGAAAAGTATTTCTATTGCAACAATGACGGCCACTGGAAGCAGCTGCTCTACTTACCTGGCCACCCTAAAGAAGAAGGAGGCAAGTCCTTCTGGAGGTATGCTCGTTACTGAGTCTAACCTTACGATTTCTTCTACATCTAGTTAGGTGCTTGACTCTGGTTCTAGTGCTCACTTGTGCACTTTCATGTAGGGTCTTGAGGATAGCAGGAGGCTGAGGGATGGTGAGATGATTCTGCATGTTGGAAATGGAGCAAGAGTTACTACCGTGGTCATGGAAACATACCCTCTTCGACTACCATCTGATTTAGACTTAGTGTTAAAAGACTGTTATTATGTGCCTACAGAAAGCAGAAATTTGATTTTTGTTTCTTGCCTTGCATTAGAAGGCTATGTAATTAGTTTTCTTAAGGACCATTGTAACATTCTTTATGAAAGAAATAAATTGCAAGTGGTTTCCTTATTAACGGTCTTTATCAGTTACATGTTGATGTATCTATTTTTAATATTGAGCAAAATGTGAATACCATAAAATGACCTAGGGATAGTCTAAATGATAGATATCTATGGCACCTAAGACTAGGTCATATAGCAGAAGATAGGGTTAACAAATTGGAAAAAATTGGGCTATTAAGTCTGTTGACTTTCGAGTCATATCCAATTTGTGAATCCTGTCTTCATGGTAAAATGACTAAGCTCCCTTTTGTAGGACATGGGGAAAGGGCCATGGATCTTTTTGCCCTAGTGCATACTGATGTGTGCGGCCCATTTGATGGGCCGGCTAGAGGCAACCTGGTCTACTTCATAACCTTTACCGATGATTTATCTAGGTATGGGTATATGTATCTTATGAGACACAAGTCTGAAGCCTTTGAAAAGTTCAAAGAATTCAGACATGAAGTAGAAAAGCAAATTAGAAAATCCATTAAGGTTCCTCGATCAGATCGAGGAGATAAATAACTTATACGAAAATTCCTGGACTATCTCAAGAAAAATGGCATAGTCTCTCAATGGACTCCATCAGAAACACCTCAACTCAACGGAATTTCAGAATGGAGGAATTGGACCCTATTAGATATGGTCCGATCCATAATGAGCTTCGTAGACCTTCCTGATTTTCTTTGGAGATACTGTTTGTTAACCGCAATATACTTACTGAATAGGGTTTCTTCTAAAACCATTCCTACCACACCGTATGAGATATGGCATGATAAGAAACCAAGTCTGAGTCATCTCAGAATTTGGGGTTGTCCGGCTCATGTCAAAAGACAACAAGCGGATAAGTTAGACTTTAGGTCCTTCAGAGCTCGATTTATAGGATATTCTAAAGAGTCATTAGGATATTAATTTTACATTCCAGAAGATCACAATATGATTGTGAGTTGACATACCATTTTTCTTGAAAAATAGTTTATTCAAGATGGTGGCATTGGAAAGCAAATCAAGCTCAATGAGAAAGTCTCACAAGAGCAATGAGCTAAGGACCTAATGAAACCAAATTAGGTTGAGCCAATCCATTCACTACCTCCTCCACCTCATAGATTGAAAAGGGTTTTCCGTCTTCCTAAGAGGTACTTATGTACTATTTCAGAGGATGTAGAAACAATATTTCTCGTAGGTAATGGGGTTCATGGTGATGATCCTAAAACCTATAACGAGGCGATATCAAATATCGACTCTGAGAAATGGTTAGAGGCAATGAAGTTAGAAATTGACTCAATGCACTCAAACCAAGTCTAGACCCTGATAGATTGATCAGAAGGTATGGTACCTATTAGGTGTAAATGGATCTATAAGAGAAAGATTGGTGCAGATGGAAATGTGGAGATATTCAAGGCTAGATTAGTGGCAAAAGATTATAGTCAATGCGAAGGCATTGACTATCAGGATACCTTTTCATCGATAACTATGCTAAAATCCATCTGCATATTGCTTGCTGTTGCAGTCTATTTTGATTATGAAATATGGTAAATGGATGTGAAAATGGTATTCTTAAATTGATATCTTGAGGAAGATATCTATATGGAATAACCGCTAGGTTTCACATCTGGTAATGAAGATCATAAGGTATGCAAACTGCAAAGGTCCATATATGGACTTAAGCAAGCATCTCGGAGCTGGAACACTTGTTTTAATGATGTGATCAAACTGTTTGATTTCATCAAAAATGAGGACGAGCCATGTGTTTTCAAAAAGGTCAGTGGGAGCGTCGTTGTCTTCCTCATATTGTACGTGGATGACATCCTCCTTATTGGGAATGATATTCTCATGTTGACCATAGTTAAAATGTGGTTATCTAAAGAATTCTCCATGAAAGACCTAGGAGAAGCATCCTTTATTCTGAGAATTAAGATCTATAGAGATGGACCGAATAGGATGCTAGGACTTTCATAGAAAATGTACATATAAGAAGTGCTAAAAAGGTCTAGCATGAAAAACTCTAAGAGGGGTTTAGTACCCTTCAGACATGGCATTCATCTTTCCAAAAGGATGTGCCCTAGCACACCTATGGAAATAAAACACATGAGCAAAATCCCTTATGCTTCAGCAATAGGGAGCCTCATGTATGCCATGTTATGTACACGACCTGATATAGCCCATGCTGTGAGTGTCACGAGCAGATATCAGTTGAATCCAGGTGAAAAATACTGGACTTCTGTGAAATGTATCCTTAAGTACTTAAGAAGAACTCAGGATATGCTGTTGGTCTTTAGTAATAGAGAACTCCAAGTCTAGGGGTATACAGACTTGGATTTTATATCTGATATAGATGATCGAAAGTCGACATGTAGGAGTCTATTTGTGTGCAAAGATGGAGCTATCAGTTGGAAAAGTTTCAAGCAGACAATAACAGCAGATTCCATCATGGAAGTAGAATACATCGCTGCGTCAGAAGCTGCAAAGAAGGCATTCTGGTACAAAAAGTTTACCACAAAGATCGAAGTAATGCCATCAGATGCCATTCCTCTATACTGCGACAACAATGGCACCATAGCCCTTGCTAAGAAGCCAAGGTCTCATCAAAAATCTAAGTACATCGAGCGGCGATGCCACCTCATTCGCAATTACCTCGAGAAGGATTACGTCGAGGTCAAGAGAGTCAACTCCATAGACAATGTGGTGGACTCGCTTACAAAGCCATTGAACCAGAAGAAGATTGAAGCCCACCTTAAGAAGATGGGACTTAGATTTGTGGCCAATTGGCTTTAGGTCAAGTGGAAGTTTGTTAGATATGTATGTGCCCTAGAAGCCAGAATTGGCTGACACTTGTAATACACTTCTAGGGGCAAAATTATAATTTTGACTATAAATAATAAAATAGATTATTTTCTATCACATATGTGTATTTAGTGTCTGTGATACTTCCATTGAGTTAATGGTAATGATAATTCTTATTTTCAAGAGTTGAAAATTTAAGACAAGAATTTTCATTATTAACTCGTAAAATGCTCCTGACCGTAGGATCATCATGAGGATGGTGATTGATCCGGAAGGTTAGTGTACAATCACTTTTTCATAGTACATGAGTCTTAAGTCTGTGGTGTAAAGACATCGGAGTGAGAGTATAAGTATTCGTTAGAGAATGAGGGCACTGAGCATGACCACCTTGAGTAGTCATAACAAAGTCTACCTTCTCATCGATGACTGACTCAAAGATGTAGTGGTGTATCTAGTTCTTTGACCTGAGGTGCATCGGTAGTTAACCTTAAGGGTGTTATAGTTTGACTGCACCATGACTCGATCTTCTAGCCATTCGGAACCCTGAGGTGTATGTTGGCTATAGCATGTTCATTGTAGGAATTGGATTGCACCAAGATGGAATCTATCTACCTCGGTGGATGAGGAGCAACCCTATGATGATCATGAGAATCAAGTCCATAAGCCCATGGCCATGGTAGAGAGTGAAATAATAGAAAGAGTTTCTATTAAGATTTTCACATCAGACTTGAATCAAATGATTAAATCATATGATAGAAATTAGGGTTTGACGAGTTCACCTTAACCCTAATCTAATCGGGGCTCAAGATAGAAGAGCTTAATCACACAAGTAGCTACACCGAGAGGTTCTTTTTCAGTTTTGATGGGTTGCCACCATATACTGCTAGGTGTCACTGATGGATTTTGGGAGCAATTAGAATAATTTAGATGATCGATCATTCCAGTTATCTAAATCAGAAGAGTTCTGATCCAATGAAAGGAGTTTCGATGATATTGATGATGGAGATCATGATATATCCCATTACCATACAAAACTAAATCTAACTAGGTGACACAAACAAGGGTTTGGATCTGGATATCATCAATTAGACTAACCCAGTTCAATTGATTTGAATTAGATTTAATTCGGTTCAAGAAAATCATGCTAGCACATGATTGAGCCTAACATTCTCCTTCTATTATCATTTGAAGTTGTCTCGACTAAGCCAAATATATTTGTGCTCACTCAGGTATCTTTACCTGATCTGACTGGAGCTTATCTAGGTCAGAAAAGGGTTGTCTTAATTTATGAGATAAATTTGAGACAACACCTACCATTTTCCGTCACCAGCTAATTCTTATCCTTTGACTTTGGTCAAATGTTGACCTTTGACCCTTGGACATCTACCCATGTGTCATGCACTTATTGGAGAGCAGATAGAGGCTTGTCCCCTCACTAAAATTTGGAAAGGAGGGGGCACACGCCTAGGATGGCGTGAGCCCATGGATAGGGATGCCTGGAGTCCCATACGGATGGGACTCCATGTCACTTCTTGGATTCAAACTAGGTGATCCTTACCTATAGATTTTGATCAATCTAAGGTGCCATCTAAGGATGAATCTATAGGGTTCTAATTTGATTGGCTCAGATGATGTCATCTCACTAATCAGATTTAGATCTGATTGTATGAAGCAACGCAATTGGTCGGAATGATGCAGCACTGCATGGCGCAGCAGGATCTATAAATAAACCCTGTCTACGCCCAACCTGAAGAGAGCTTTTTCCTAGCCATGCCCTAAGGCTGCCCCTCTCCCTCCTCCATGCCATCTTCTGATCCTCTCTCTCCTCTCGACGTCCAAGGAAAGTTGGGCATGAGTTTGGTGCAATTCAGGCAATCAAAAGGCGACGAGAAAGCAAGAAGGCAGCCCAGCTACAAGAGACAGCAGCACATCTTCAAAAGGAGTTTTGAAGATCCTCCAAATTAGATCCAGATCTAATTTTTGGAGAAAAGAAAGAGAAGGAAAAGATCTCCAGATCCAGCCTAAGTGGATATTGGTAGAGGCCAGGTACTTGCATGGCTAGATCCAGAACCTCAGGCAATCAGCAGGATCATCAACGGGTAATCAAATTATCCAATATCAAGGTAACATTAATTTAGATTTAATTTAATCTAATTTTCTTATTTATCAGATCATAAAATCAGATCTGAAAAATGTCAGATCTGATTTGGATCTAAGAGAAAATTTTTGAAATGTGCCTCTTGATCCAATCAGATTTGAATGAACCTGACCCAGGAAAATCTAATTTTCCCCTTCATCTTGGACGTGGGGGTTTCATAGGCACCACACTAGGTGTCTAGGTGAGAGAAAAGAGAAGAAGAAGAGAGTCTTCTTCTAGGACTATTTTATTTTTAATCTCTCCTCCTTTCTTTTGAGCTTTTTTAAGAGAGTCTCAAATCAGCAAACTCTCATCTTCCTTCTCATATTTTGGAGAATCCAAATTTTGAATAAGGGAGCATCGGATTGATCGTCGAAGAAGGATCGACACAATACTAGCATGTGGTGTTGATTTTCTGCATCAGACTTTAGATTAGAGATCGTAGGCTCATGTGGACGACTTCTAGAGGTCGGATGCATGTACAGCTCATGACTTCATCCTCAAGCCTGGATCAGCAAGTTAGAATGTCTAAACTTGCTCAGGTAAAAGGTCTGATCTATAAACTTCATACCTGCATTTGATGTAGTGTAGATATAGGTAGATTTGATCAACCTTTTACTTTCTTATTTGATTTTAATTTTTGATTTAATATCATGCCTTGATCATATAATAGATTTGAGATCTAGGTGTTTACATGGTTATTTAAATAAATTTTAGATTTATTTAAGTCTTTCACTACAAGATTTTGAAAAAATTTTATGATCTACCTGTGAAACCCTAGATCTAGTTTCTTCAAGAACCTAGAGCTTTGACACCGCTGTTGGAAAGCCATGCAGGGTTTCATGCATGTCTTTCGAAACTTTTTTGAAACTGAACGTAGTGGAAGATATAGATTAAACTTTTTAACCTATTATATGCTTGTGATCTATTGGCACAGAAGTTTACAAGGATGCTGGAAGTAGCTGGAGTGGAGGAGGCACGATCGTCGATAGGACCTGCAAAATAGAGTCTAAACTAGAGATGGGTGGCTCCGACAGGATCCTCCGACGTTCAAGTTAATTTTTTGGCCAACTGGAATGAAATGTTCAAGATATAAAGAGGCAGGATAATGGGAAGAAAAAGAAAGCTTGGAGAAAATGTATCTGGAGGATCCCTTTTATAAATAGAGTATGTAACAAACTAATGGTGATAGCCATAACTGTTTGATAGTGGGCTGCTCAGGCCATGTGGGATTTCTTACAAGGGATGAGTTATCGTTTGTCGTGACTTGTAGGTGGTGTAGATCTCTTGTTGAAGTTTGGATGTAGACTGGGGACTTTGGTCTCCATAGTGAACTTGGGATCTGCTAGGGACTACTAGGGGCAACGTCTAATTGCTTCAGAAAGTTTGAAAGTTTCCTAAGTTGTACATAAGTGGGTGCCCCCTAAGTTGAGATCTAAGGCTTCCGTGCTCCCCTCTAGTGCGGCGATCACCATGTGTTAATGTCTTAATGAGGTTCCCTTAGGTTATTCCCACCGACAGGTGGGGCTGGGATAAGTCTGCGACTAGGGTGCTACTGGAAGAGTTCGTCTGAAAGGAGCACGACTGAGAGAGTTCATCTAGAAGGAGCATGACTAGAGGTATTCATCTGAAAGGAGCACGATTGAGAGAGTTTGTCTAGAAGGAGCATGACTAGAGGAGTTCGTTTGGAAGGAGTGCGATTGAGGAATTTTGAAAGGTAGGGCTAGTTTAATAGTAATTCTTCTTTTATTGTTTAAGATTGTATCAACGGGCTTTTATGTGCTTTAGGGAGGTTCTATGGTACAAACTCTTTATTGAAGGAATTGACAAACCCCAATAGAAAGGAGGTCGTCGGCCAAGGACTTCGACGAGGTCATTTTACCCCCAACACTTGTCCCGCTACTCTTGAGTTCGAATTTTGAATGAAGGGAGTATAGAGAAGTTGCCATGGCTGAAGTTCTTTGGCAGTTTTTTGCTCTAGGAGAGCAAAAATCCTTGTCTTTTTTCAAATTGGTGCCGAGATTTTTTATGTCGAATGACCTAAAGGGATGATTCTCTCTAAAAACTTGTCTAGCACAGTGCTCTAAGTACGATGAAATTACTGTCTTGCCAGGCTACAGGAGTCAGTGGGACACGTGGTGGGTTGAGGTTGACTAGAGGAGTGTTGTAATCATAACTTTTCATGGTTCTGATTTTCTATTTAAACCTCTCCTTCCTCTCTTGTGGCTTCTTACTTTTGTCTGTGCTCCTTCTTCTTTTCTTTTCTCATTTTCCCTCATCCCGAGCATTTTGCCTCCATCGTCCTTGCTCTCTCATGACCTTTCCAGCCGTTGGTGTCCTTCTAAATCATCCTCCATCTTTCCGATCCCTTTCTCAAGTTTTCCGGCTTACCTTGGGTCAATCCCTCATCCCTATCCTTTTGATTCCTAGCTTTCTTGTATTCTTCGATTTCTTCCAAACTTTTTTAGGTGTGTATAGTTGTTCCTCATCCTTGAGTTTTCACCATCCCTTTTCCTATGTTTTTTGGGGATTTCATTTGATTTAATCTGATCTAGATGTCATCCACGATTTCCTAGTTTAGTGGTTCTAGGAGTCTGGCTGACCCAAGCTCCCAAAATCTCGAGACCAAGATGGAACTTGAACCCATAGTACCTCGACCAAATTTCATACTGGGTACCATCCCTTGTTCCTTGACTATCGAAGATATATTATTAACTAGGATTCAATATGATGGGCCTATTGAGTACGAGTTGGAGCTTCTTGGACCGAGTGGCTGAGCTTGTGCCTCTCCTCTAGATCGGTTCTACTTGTATTTGTAGGCATTCCATGCTGGATTACGGCTTCCTCTTCCCACTTTTGTTGTTTCTCTTTTTCATTTTCTAGATATTTCTTTAGCTTCTATAGTGCCAAACTCCTTTAGGTTCATAGTAGAGTTCCTTGCTCTCTATACATCTACTAAAGTTTAGTCCACTACTTCACTTTCTCGAACTTACTTTATCCTTAAGCATCACACTACTGCAAAGGACTAGTAGTATGTCTCACCCCAGTTCGACAAGGAGTTGCTGAGGAATGCCTCCTCGATTCACAATTAGAAAGAGAAATTCATTTTTGTTTCCTACCCGGGTTTAGATTTAGGACTTCCTCCCTAGGAAAATCTGAGGGATTTCGTCCATCAAGCCTTAGGATTAGAAAAAGAGAAAAATCAAATATTTTTGAACCCATTCTGTGTCCAAGCTAATAAAAGAACAAACTTTATTCAACCTCGGCCTTAGTCCCTTGAATCCAATAGGTATATCGCCAAAGTCATGGATTACTCTTCTTCTTTCTCTTTCTCATTTCTAACTATACTTTTATTTTCTTTATCATAGAAATCGATTCCCAGATTGTCGAGATGCTTACAAGGGGACTCCCAGCCTACAAAGAAAAGCGAAGGCACTGGGTGAGAGTTTGAAGAAGGCGAGGGTCGATATTCTGATCTCTGCGGCTCCCGTCAATGTCATGGGCACCTCTAAAACTGCTCCCGAGGTTGAAATTCCTCCCACCATCGAGTCCAAGCCCTCCTGCTAAAACCCAAGTCCTAGAGCCTGCCCCCGAAAGGGAGAGAGAGATAGGGAAGAAGAGAACTAGGAGGGCTATGAGGAAAACCCAACAGAAGGTCCACCATAATGCGCCCACCAGCTCAAACGAGAAAATGGGGGAGAACCCCTTTAACAATCATGAGGTTGTTCAGGGTCTAGTCAATGGGTTCACTATACCTGAACTGGTCGATAGGATTATGGACGCCGATGTCGACCAACGTGCTTGAAATTCACTTGGATCCTTTCTCAAGGTAGTCACCTTGTCCTTTTCTTTCTCCTTTTTAACTTTCTCAATATTTTCTTGTTCGAATCATTCATTTTGCTATCATAAATATATTTTTGAATAGACGAGCTATCAGTTGCTAGGCTACATCTGATCCTTGAACTGCCTGAGGTCGGAATTGAAAAAGGCTCACAAGGATCACCAAGTCGATGTTGGGTGCCTTATTAAGAAGCAAGATGAGGTTAATCGCTCCTTGAAGGAAAAAACCATCGAGGTCGAGGTTCTTCAGGAGGCACTCCACAAGGAGAAAGAGGCATCAGAGAAGTTGAGAGCTACTTTTGGCCTAAAGGAAGAGCGGCGGAGAAGAGCCAAAGCTAAGACTATTGAATTAAAGGAGCAAATTTCGAGGTAGGTCTTGGAGGCGACGGCCCAGGCGATAGAAGAGTTCAAGATCTCCTTCGAGATGAGAGATCTGAACGTCAAGTTCAATTAGGAGGCCTTCAATAAAGCTCATGAGCTCTGCGAGGAATAAGTGGCTAACAAATTCCTAGAGCTCGACCTTGACTTCTTATATGAAGGAGCTCTTGAGGAAGCAATGGACCCATCTATCATTGTGACTGATGTTTCGCTCGTCGAGTCAGCTTCTGCCACACCTCTGACCTTGCTCGCACCTGCCATTATTGAAGGGCTCATGCTGGCTGAGGCTGCACTGGACTCCTCCACCATTCTCCAGAGGTTTGAGACCTCCCATTTTTATATTCTCTTTTTTATTTTTTCTTCTTGTATTAAGAATATTTTGATTAATGAAATCAATTTTGTAAATGAGTTTATTCTTCTATGGAGTTCATGTGGTGATATTTTCATGCTTCGAATGCAGTCTCCTATCAAAGCTGATCTCCTTCCACGGGATGTTCTCCTGAAGGCTCATGTAAAGAGCCTCAGGAGGAAAGTTCATCATCTTAGGAAAAAATTGGAGAACGTCGAAGATGAACATAAAAAATTGAAGAAGGATTATGTCGATGCTACCGTCAAAATTGACCGTATGCATCAATCATCCAGATAAATATTTAGAGAACATAATACTAAAAAGTTCTACTTAAATGAAGAGCTTGAGGAGGTCAAGAAGCATGCAAGTGATAAATCTTGGACTTTGACAACCAAAGCTTGCTCCCTCGAAGTTGAACTGAATGCGGCAAAGGAGAAAATTGGTTATTGGAGGGAAGCTTGACGTGGTCGACCGATCGAGAGGAGTCCGATTGGGATTGGTCCAATAGATTCTCAGAGCTCCAAGGTCAACTCCAAGTTGCCAAGGTTTCACTCAAGAATTTCAAGCTCGGCCAAGGTAATGAAATCACCAGCCTCCAGTAGCAACTTCAAAGAGCAGATGAGAAGATAACTGATCTTAAAAAGCAGTTGGCGGAGAAGTTGGAGGCCAGTTCGAATAGAGAGTTAGATGAGCTTCTTTTCCTAAGAAACTCTTTGGAGACATTATCAGCAACATTGGTGAAGGAATTGGCCAAGCTTCAACAGCTGAAGATTCAACTGACTTATGAGCAACAAGCTGTCAAAGATGTAAAGACCGAATCTGAAGTTTTGAGAAAATAGTTACGGAAGACCAGGGACAATTTTTCATGGGTCGATAAATTATTCATCGAGAGTTTGTTGAAAAACAAGGAGCTCGAAGAAGAGATTGCTAACTTGAAGCAATCTCTAGCAATGGTGGAAAGCGAAAGTCTGAGGTCTGAGGAATCAGGTCCTTCTTAGGATTTCGTTCATCGTATTTCATCTTTTCTTTTTGTATGGTCTTATAGACCTTCGCTTTGTAACGCCCTTCAATTTTAATAAAATAATATTTTCTTCAATTATCTTTTTGCCTTGCATGGATTTGACCTCTATTTAATCCTTCTCTTTTTGTCTTAGATAATGGGAGGCCTTCATTCGTGTCAGAACGAGATTCTTCTTCTATTTCTGACATGGTTGTCCTCTACTTTTGTTAGGATGAGGATCTTTTTCTATCCCTGACAAGATCATAGAGGCATAAAAGGGCTATTGTAAGGGCCTCTCCCCTCCTCCTATCATGAATAATCGGAGGTCCTCATCCATATCAGGACGAGATTCTCCTTCTATTTCTAATATGATTAGCCTTTTTTGTTCTCCTATCAAGATGAGATTCTCCTCCTATTCCTGATGGGATTGATCTTTCTTTGTTAGGATGAGATCCTCCTCCTATCCCTAACAAAGTCATAGGGGCACAAAAGGGCCATTGTAAGGGCCTCTCCCCTCCTCCTATCTTAAATAATCGAAGATCTTCATTCGTGTCAAGACGAGGTTCTCCTTCTATTTTTGATATGGTTGGCCTTTTTTATCTTCTTGTCAAGATGAGGTTCTCCTCCTGTTCCTGACGGGGTTGATCTTTCTTTATTAGGATGAGGTTCTTCTCTTGTTCCTAACAAAGTCATAGGGGCATAAAAGGGTAGTTGTAAGGGCCTCTCTCCTCCTGACTTAAATAATCAGAGGTCTTCATCTGTGTTAGGATGAGGTTCTCCTCCTGTTCCTGACATAGCTGACCTTTTTTGTCCCCCTGTCAGGTTAAGGTTTTTCTTCTATTCCTGATGGGGTTGGCCTTTCTTTGATAGGATGAGGTCCTCCTTCAATCCCTAACAAAGTCGTAGAGGCATAGAAGGGCCATTGTAAGGGCCTCTCCCCTCCTCCTATCTTAAATAATCAAAGATCTTCATCCATGTTTGGATGAGGTTCTTCAGCTATTTCTGACATGATTGGCCTTCATTATCCCCTTGTCAGGATGAGGTTTTATGCTTAGCGCTGCACCTTAGGTCAAAGAACTAGACACACACTGCAACATCGAGCTAGTCATCGATTAGAAGGTAGGCTCCCTTATGACTACTCAAGGTGATCACGCTCAGTGCCCTCATTCTCTAATGAGTACCTATACTCTCGCTCTAGTATCTCCACACCGTAGACTTAAGACTCATCTATACTAAAAAAGTGATCATACACTAATATTCTGGATCGATCACCATCCTCATAATGATCCTACGATCGAAAGCAGTCTATGAGTTAATAATGATAACACATGCCTTAAATTTTCAACTCTTGAGAATATGTGTTATCTTGCCTATTAACTCATTGGATGTATCATAGATACTTTATATACAATGTGATAGAATAAATAATCTTTTAATTAATTTTAAATCAAAATTATAAAAATGCTCTTAGAAAGTATTTAACAAGTGTTAGCCAATCTGGCTTCTAGGGCACACATCTAACAAACATCTCAAACCAACAAACCATAGTATCTATATGGCTGACGTGGTACTTTACCAAACCACCTTAAGGGTGCAGGTTCACTACGCTCTGGGTTTGAACTAATCAAATCTGATTCAGGTTCAGCTACTTGGGTCAGTTTTTTCACATGCCGAATTTTCTCAAGTTTGATCTTAGAGGCATTTGTTTCTTCACCAAGAAACTTCTTTTCTAAAAAGATGGCTTAAGATTGATAAATATCTTTTATTCATCAGTGAGGTAGAAATAATATCCCTAGGTCTCTTTTGGGTATCCTATAAAAACATACTTGTCAGACCTAGGTCCAAGTTTGTCTATCATTAAATATTTGATATAAGCTGGACACCTCCAAATCCTCAAGTACGAGAGTACTGGCTTACGTCCCATTTATATCTTATATGACATTTTAGCTATAGACTTATCAAAATCCTAATTAGAATGTAATAAGCCAACTAAAGGCATATCCCTAGAAAGAGATCGGCAGACTGGCAAATTCCATCATGGATTGAACCACATTCAACAAGGTTCGATTCATTCTTTCAGGCACACTATTATGCTATAGTGTTCTAGTAGAAGTCCATTGGAAAAAAAATCCCATTCTTCCCAAGATATGTCTAAAATTTACTGAAAAGGTACTTACCCTCTAGGTCAGACCAAAGAGTTTTAATACTCGTCCCAGTTTGCTTTTGAAGGAAAAACTACTTTTCTCGCCAAAGGATTGTTTAGATCCGATCAGATTTGTAGGAATATTTTAAAAAAATTTTCTACTTAATCTAATCAGATTTGAGATATCTCAAATCTGATCCTATAGATCTAATATTAAAATAAAAATTAAACTAAATTAGATTTAATTTCATACCTTGTTTGGGTAGTCTGATTATCCTATTGATGATCTAGATGCTTTTGAGGTTCTAGATCTTAGCAATGCAAGTGCCTGACCTCTACTTGTATTCACTTAAGCTGGATCTGAAGATCTTCTCCTTTCAAATCATGACTCTAGAGATTAGATCTAGATCTGATCTAAAGCGCCTTCAAAAGAGTCTTCAAAGGTAGCACGTTTGTCTCTCAAGCGAAAGCTGTCTTCTTCCTGATCTATGCGCCAATCTTCTTGGAACTTTATTGGAATTGTGCCCGACTCCTTTGGCATGGAGAAGGAAGAGGGAAGATCATAGGGAGGCATGGAAGAAAGGAGGGGCAGCCTTGCAGCATGGTGGATAGACGTGATCTCTCAACCCTAGGCACAGACATGATTTAAATAGATCCTGCTGTGCCATGCAGTGCCACACAAGTCCAACCAATCATATCGCTTGGATTAATCAGATCTTAATCTAATGGGTGGGGTGTTATTATCTGATCTAATCATATTAGAGACCCCTCAAAGCCCTACAAAGGTGGCACCAATACTAGATAGAGATAAAGACTTAGGCACCCAACAATTTGAACTCATCAAACAACCCCTAGAGTCCCATCTGTATGGGACTCCTCCCTTTTCTCCATGTGTGCATGCCAACTAGGGGTGTGCGCACACTTTTATGCATGAAATCCGAGGGGGAGTGCACCCCAAGGAGATGTCCAAAGGGGCACATGCCCCTACCTCTTTCTTTCCTGTATTGAGACATCTTATGTCTTGGTAGTGATAGGAAATGATAGGTGGCGACAGGATTTAGCAGATCTTATCTTATTTCTATCTGATGGATTAAGACAACCTTTTTTTGATATAGACAAGCTCCAGTCAGACAAAGATAAGGTTCCTGAGTGAGTCCAAATCAATTTGGCTCAGCAGAGACAAACTAGAAAGACTACAGAAAAAGAATATTATGCTCAATCATATGCTAGCATGATTTTCTTCAACCTAATTGGATCTAATCCAAATCAATCAAACTAGATTAGCCCAATTGATGACATCCAGACTAAAATTCTTATTTGTGTAACCTAGTTAGGTTCAGTTCCATATGGTAATGGGATATATCGCAATCTCTGTCAACAACATCATCGAAACATCTTTCGATGGACCAGAACTTCTTCGATTCATATAATTAGAATGATCGATCATCAAGATCATTCTAATTGCTTCCAAAATCTACCAGTGACACCTAGTAGTATATGATGGTAATCCATCAGAATCAAAAGTGAACCTCTCGATGCAGCTACTTATTTGATTGGATTCTTCTATCTGAGCCCTAACAGGATTAGGGTTAAGGTGAACTCATCAAACCCAATATTTGTCATATGAATTAATCATTCGATTCAAGTTTGATGTGAAACCCTACTAAAAACTCTTTCTATTATCTTCACACTACCATGGCCATGGGCTTATGGACTCAATCTCATGATCATCATAGGGACACTCCTCATCTACTGAGGTAGATAGATCCCTTGTTGGTGCAATCCAATTCCTACAATGAAAATGCTATTGCCAACATACACCTCAGGATTTTGAATGACTAGGAGACTGAGTTATGGTATAGTCAAACTATAATACTCTCAAGTTGAACTACTGACAAACCTTAGCTCAAAAAACTAGACACACCACTACAGCATTGAGCCAGTCATCAACGAGAAGGTATACTCCCTTATGACTGCACAAGGTGGACACACTCAGTGCCCTTGTTCTCTAACGAGTATCTAAACTCTTACTTCGGTGTATCCACATTGTAGACTCAAGACTCATCTATCCTAAAAAAGTGATCATACACCAACCTTCCAGATCGATCACCATCCTCGTGATGATCCTATAGTCAGGAGCAGTTTATGAGTTAATTATGAAAATTCATGTCTTAAATTTTTAACTCTTGAAAATATAAATTATCATTACTATTAATTCAAAGGATATATCACAGACACTTTAGATACACACTATGATAGAAAATAATTTTTTTATTAATTTATAGTTAAAATTATAAAATTACCTCTAGAAGTGTATTTACAAGTATTAGCCAATCTGGCTTTTAGGGCACACATCTAACAAACTCCCATTTGACCTAAAACCAACTGGCCATAAATCTAAATTCCATCTTCTTTAAGTAGGCTTTGATCTTCTACTAGTCTAAAGATTTCGTTAGTGGATCTGTCGCATTGTCTGTGGAGTCGACTCTCTTGACCTCGACATAATCCTTTTTGAGGTAATCGTGGATCAAGTGGAATCATCACTCAATGTGCTTGGATTTTTAGTGAGATCTTGGCTCCTTAGCTAGGGCCATGGCACCATTATTATCATAGTATAGAGGAACAGCATCCGATGGTATCACTGCGAGCTCTGCTACAAACTTCTTATACTAGAATAACTCTTTTGCAGCTTCTGATGCAACAATGTATTCTGCTTTCATGGTGGAGTCTGCTATCACCGTCTGCTTGGAACTCTTTCAGCTAATAGCACCATCATTGCATACAAATAGACTTTCATATCTATATTATTAGATATGTGCACCCTAGAAGCCAGAATTGGCTGACACTTGTATTACACATCTAAGGGCAAAATTATAATTTTGACTATAAATAATAAAATGGATTATTTTCTATTACAATGTGTATTTGAAAGTGTCTGTGATACATCCCTTGAGTTAATGATAATGATGGTTCATATTTTCAAGAGTTGAAAATTTAAGACATGAATTTTCATTATTAACTCATAAAATGCTCTCGACCGTAGGATCATCATAAGGATTTGATTGATCCAGAAGATTGGTGTACGATCACTTCTTTATGATAGATGAATCTTGAGTCTATGGTGTAGAGACACTGGAGTGAGAGTATAGATACTCGTTAGAGAATGAGGGCACTAAGCGTGACCACCTCGAGCAGTCATGAGAAAGTCTACATTCTGATCGATGATTAGCTTGAAACTACAGTGGTATGTCTGGTTCTTTGATCTAAGGTGCATCAACAGTTCATCTTGAGGGTGTTATAGTTTGACTATACCATAACTCAATCTCTTAGCCATTCAAAATTCTGAGGTGTATGTTGGCTATAGCATGTTCATTGTAGGAATTGGATTGCACCGATAGGAGATCTATCTACCTCGGTAGATGAGGAGCAGCCCTATGATGATCATGAGAATCAAGTCCATAAGCCCATGACCATGGTAGAGTAAAATAATAGAAATAGTTTCTATTAGGATTTTCATATTAGACTTGAATCGAATGATTAATTTATATGACAGAAATAAGGGTTTAATAAGATCACCTTAACCCTAATCTGATCGGGGCTCAAGATAGAGGAACTTAATCACATAGGTAACTGTACCGAGAGGTTCATTTTTAGTTCTGATGGCTTGCCACCATATGCTGCTAGGTGTCACTGATGGATTTTGGGAGCAATTAGAATAATTTGGATGATCGATCATACTAGTTGTTTGAATCAAAAAAGTTCTGATCCATCGAAAGATGTTTCGATGATGTTGATGATAGAGATCACGACGTATCCTATTACTATACAAAACTGAACCTAACTGGATCACACAAATAAGGGTTTAGATCTAGATATCATCAATTGGACTAACCCAGTTCAATTAATTTGAATAAGATTCAATTAGGTTCAAGAAAATTATGCTAGCATACGATTGAGCCTAATATTCTCCTTCAACAATCATTAAAGCTTGTCTTGACTAAGCCAAATGTGTTTGGACTCACTTAAGAATCTTTACTTGGTTTGACTGGAGCTTGTCTAGATCAAAAAAGGGTTGTCTTAATTTATGAGATAAATCTGAGACAACACCTACCATTTTCCACTACCTGCTAAATCTTGTCTTTGGACTTTGGTTAAATGTTGACCTTTGATACTTAGACATCTGCCCATATGTCTGAAGGGAAATCCTGATTTTCCCGTCCAGGTTCGTCCAGATCTGATTAGATCAAGAGATATATTTCAAAAATTTTCTCTTGATCTTAATCAGATCTTGATATATTTCAGATCTGATTCTTATTATTTTAATAAATAAAATAAAACAAATAAATTAAATTAAATTCAATTACCTGATTTGGGTAATCCTATTACC
>QRFJ01001474.1:0-15000 GCA_006176705.1 Cocos nucifera | reverse complement strand
CAGAAGATCGAAGCCCACCTTGAGAAGATGGGACTTAGACTTGTAGCCAATTGGCTTTAGGACAAGTGGGAGATTGTTAGATATATGTGCCCTAGAAGCCAGAATTGGCTGACACTTGTAATACACTTCTAGGGGCAAAATTGTAATTTTGACTATAATTAATGTAAATGGGTTATTTTCTATCACACATGTGTATTTAGTGTCTGTGATACATCCTTTGAGTTAATGGTAATGATAATTCATATTTTCAAGAGTTGAAAATTTAAGACATGAATAATCATTATTAACTCATAAACATGCTCCCGACCATAGGATCATCATAAGGATGGTGATTGATCCGGAAGGTTGGTGTATGATCGCTTCTCTTTAGTAGATGAGTCTTGAGTCTACGGTGTGGAGACACCGGAGCGAGAGTACAGGTACTCGTTAGAGAACGAGGGCACTGAGCGTGACCACCTCGAGTAGTCATTAGGGAGTCTACCTTCTCGTCAATGACTGACTCGATGCTGCAGTAGTGTGTCTGGTTCTTTGACCTGAGATGCATCGGCAGTTCACCTTGAGGGTGTTATAGTTTGACTACACCATTACTCGGTCTCCTAGCCATATGGAAACCCTGAGGTGTATGTTGGCTATAGCATGTTCATTGTAGGAACTGGATTGCATCAAGATGGATCTATCTACCTCGGTGGTAGAGGAGTAGCCCTATGATGATCATGAGAATCAAGTCCAGAAATCCATGGCCATGGTAGAGTGAAATAATAGAAAGAGTTTCTATTTAGATTTTCACATTGGACTCGAATCGAATGATTACATCATATGACAGAGACTAGGGTTTGACGAGTTCACCTTAACCCTAATCTGATCGGGGCTCAAGATAGAAGAACTGAATCACACAGGTAGCTGCACCAAGAGGTTCGCATTCAGCTCTGATGGGTTGCCACCATATACTGCTAGGTGTCACTGGTGGATTTTGGGAGCAATTAGAATGATTTAGATGATCGATCATTCTAGCTGTTCGAATCAGAAGAGTTCTGATCCATCGAAAGGAGTTTCGATGATGTCTATGATAGAGATCATGACATATCCCATTACCATACAGAACTGAACCTAACTGGGTCACACAAACAAGGGTTTGAATCTGGTGATCATCAATTGAACTGATCTAGTTCAATTGATCTGAATGAGATTCAATTAGGTTCAAGGAAATCGTGCTAGCACTCGATTGAACCTAACGTTCTTCTTTTACTATCATAAATAAGTTGTCCTGACTGAGCCAAAGGAGTTTGTGCTCAATTCAGAGGCCTTCATATGGTCTGACTGGAGGTTGTCCAAGTCAGAATAAGGTTGTCTTATTTTGTAAGACATTACCTTGCCATTTTTGGTCACCTGCCATTTCTTGTTCTTTGACTTTGGTCAAAAGTCTACCTTTGACTGGTCAAACGTTGACCATTGACCCTTTGACTTTTGACCACATGTCATGCACCTATTGGAGAGCTGGTGGGGGCCTGTCCCCCTGCCAGAACCTGGCAAGGAGAAGGGCGCACGCCAAGGGTGGCGTGAGCCCAAGTAGGAGGCGCCTAGGAGTCCTTGTTGGACAAGGACTCCACCTCCCTTTAGGATTCCAATTAGAGTTCTACTAAGAATCCAGTTTGACTGGTCTTAGGCGCCCTCTAAGGAGGAATCCAGGGGTCTCTTTTTCAACCAATCAGATTTAGATCTGATTTCACAAAGGGTTGTGATTGGTTGAGAGGAAGAAGAGTTGGATCACGCTTAGTCTATAAATAAGACCCTGCGCCCAACCCTAATCAAAAGTCTTATTGAAAGAGATTTCCCACGTCCAAGGCTGCCTCTCCCCTCCTTCTCCACGCCATACTCTCTTCTCCCCTTGCTCTCCACGTCCAAAAGTGTTTTGGACTTAGTTTGGTGCGATTCAGATCAAGAAAAGGCGATCAAAAGCAAGAAGGCTGCGCTGCTGCAAAAGGACGACTGTAGATCTTCAAAAGAGTTTTGAAGATCCTCCAGATCAGATCCAGATCTGATTTTTGGAGGTGTGATAGAGAAGAAGAGGTTCTCCAGATCCAACCCGAGTGGATACCGGTAGAGGCCAGGCGCTTGCGTGGCTGAGATCCAGAACCTTCCGCTGCAATCAGGATCATCTACAGGGTAATAGGATTACCCAAATTAGGTAAATTAAATTTGATTTAATTTATCTTATTTTATTTTATTTATTAAAATAATAAGAATCAGATCTGAAATTTATCAAGATCTGATTAAGATCAAGAGAAAATTTTTGAAATATATCTCTTGATCTAATCAGATCTGAACGAACCTGGACCGGGAAATCAGGATTTCCCTTCAGCGCGACTCTGTTCACCAAACATCTCTTGTAGGTGAGCCAATATTTGGCGGACAGTCCTGATATCTTCATGTTGGCACTGAAGCTCATCAGACATCGAGCCCAACATGTAGTATCTGGCTTTGTTGTCTTTGTCCATCCACTTATCAAGAGATGCTCTCTATTCAGCGGATGGACGAGTTGGTAAGGTGGGGGGGTCCTGGTCTAATACATGAGTTAACTTTTCGGAACCCAAAATGATTTTGATGTTTCGAAGCCAATCCTTGTAATTGAGTCCGATCAGTCTATGGGTGTCCAGGATATGTGCTAGTGGGTTGGATGCAGATATTTTTTTATAGAGAGTCAAAGTTTTTAGTTAGATATTGTAATTAAGATTTGACTAATTTATTTAGAAATTTTATTTTTAAACAAATTAGCTTTCACTATTTTCTCAAATTCCTACACTCTCTCTATAAAGATGCAAAAATCTCCATGGTTAATGATTTCTAGTGGATGGTGTGATCGCACTAACTGATTCATCACCTCACCTAACAGTTATTTATGATGGATTAGCCAATGGGTAAACAACTCTTGTTCAATGATTCTTTTATCATGGTGCATCCAAACTTGATCTCTAATTCATGAATCTCACCATGCCCGAGATATTGATCTGCTCCTTAGTTAAGTTAGACCTACTATTTGCACGGATTGGATTCCTAATAGGATTTCTCATCGTATCCGAAATATTATGCCCAATCCATCCTCTAGCCTATAGCATCCAATGCCTAATAGATATGGTTGCATCTTTTTGGTGCAACTGAACCACTATAACCAGTCAAGAATAATCAACCCTGAGAAGGGCCCGCATATCTACATTGGTGGAAGACCTTAGACTTAATATTTTCTTAGGGAGATTTGATTTAGGTCTCATTAAACTAGACTTAAAATAGCCATAACAATTATGACTAATCTAGTGGCATGGGTTAGCTCGGATTGTTAACCACCTTAGATCAGGACTGGGTCGACAAATATGGCTAGGTAAGTAAGACCGGTGGAAGGGATATGCCATTAACTCGATAAGAACACATTCGAGTCAAGTAGCTCTCAATTAAAAACCAGTCGATCATATATGCCAAACATACCTTAGACACCAAATTATTAAGCTAGAACCAATCAGGTTAGCCTACAATCCAGACTCTAACGACTGAGCCTAATTAGGTTTTAGCTTGATTGATCACTCACGTGACTCGATCTTGACCCAAACTTAATCCTATTAGGTTGGTCAATTTAATCACTCTTGATCCTAACCAACTCTTGATTCGGTTTGATCAACCGTATAGACCTTTGAGCTACCCGAACCCGAACCCAATTTTATGAATATCTTAAATCTAAAAATTCTTAATTTTTAGACTTAACATATTTTATAATCTTAATTCTCAATTAAGTTTAGGGTTCATGAATAAAACATGTAAATAAAATTCTAGGATTTCAGGATCTAGGATTTTATAGAAAATAAGTTTTTGGGTTTCTGATTAAGGACGCATGTGCAGCACCCCTACACATCATAAGAATACCCCATCGAATGAAAGGAGAGGGCATTTAAATCCTACTTTATTCTTATGATCGGACGGCCAAGGGGAACGCCTTAATCAGGAATATGAAAACTACAAAACTAGTTAGATTTACATCATATATCTCATATATAAAAATTGATCTAACTATAAATATATTTTGCATACATCATATGTATCATATCAGTCATATTTTTAGATCTAAATTACCTCATAATTATTTAAAAAATTAAATTTAAATTGATCATATCAAAATAAATTTTATTCTAGATAATTATGTAGAACTATTCTACAACTAGTCTAAACATGCATTCATCATATCTTATATGAACTAAAAATTAAATAATTTTATTTTCTAATTTTTAGATCTTATTATAATATTTATAATATCAAAAAATAGTAAATAAATAGATCTAAAAATTATAACTTAATCAAATTAAATTATGATCATGCAAGGCTATATATTGAACAATTCTATTCTACAACTAGTCATGCATCTTGTACAACTTAGATCTAAATTATTTAATTTCTAATTTTTCTAATTTTAGATCTAATCACATCTCATGTGATATCTAAAATCACCTAATTATTAAATTAAAAATAAATTAAGATTAGATCTAAATTATTTATGAAAACCTGGCTCTGATACTAGTTGAAGGAAAAATCATATTTTTTGAGTCAGATTTGTTCAGATCTGATTTGACCAAGAAGAATATTTTAAAAATTTTTCTCTTAAATATAAATCAGATCTGATACTTTTTAGATTTGATTTGATGAATCTAATAAAATAAAATAAAATAAATTTAATTTAATTTAATCTATACCTTGTTCTTGGGTAATCTTATTATCCTGTGATGATCCTACTGATTTTCTGAGGTTCTGGATGCAGCCACGCAATCATCTGGCCTGTACCGATATCCACTCGAATAGGATCTGGAGATTTTCTCCTTCTTAATCTTTTCTCCAAAGATCAGATCTAGATCTGATGTTGAAGATCTTCAAAATAATTTTTGAAGATCCGATGTCATCTTTTGCAGCAGTGCTGCTTTCTTTCTTTCTTATCGCCTTTCTCTTGCCTGGATCGTACCAAACTTGAGCCCAAAGCCTCTTAGACATGGAGAGGAGAGAGAGAGGATCAGAGGTAGGTGTGGAGGAGAGGGGAGAGGGCTATGTGGCATGGGCAAGGGAAGATCTCTTTCAAATCTAGGCGTAGACAGGGTTTATATAGATCCTGCTGTGCCATGCAGTGCCACATCATCTCGGCCAATCACGTCGCTTCGTACAATTAAATCTAAATCTGATTGATGGGATGACATCATCTGATCCAATCAGATAAGAGCCCCTCTCAAACATCCTTAGGTGGCACTAAGACTGGTCAAAGTAGAGTCTTTGGCGCCACCTAGTTTGATATCATAAGGTAACCTGGAGTCCCATCTGTATGGGACTCTAGGTGTCATTATCCTTGGGCACACACCTCCCTAGGTGTGCGCCCCCTCCTTTTCTCTTTCTAGTAGGGGGACAAGCCCTCATCTACTCTCCTATGGGTGCATGACACATTGGCAAATGTCTAAGTGTCAAAGGTTAACGTTCGACCAAAGTCAAAAGATAAGAATTAGCAGGTGACGGAAAATGGTAGGTGTTGTCTCAAATTTATCTCATAAATCAAGATAATCCTTTTCTAACCTAGACAAGCTCCAGTCAGATCAAGTAAAGGTACTTGAGTGAGGCCAAACATATTTGGCTTAGTCGAGACAACTTTTGATGATTGTTGAAGGAGAATATTAGGCTCAATCGTATACTAGCATGATTTTCTTGAATCTAATTGAATCTAATTCAAATCAATTGAACTGGGGTAGTTCAATTGATGATATCCAGATCCAAACCCTTATTTATGTGATCCAATTAGGTTTAGTTTCATATGGTAATGAGATATGTCGCGATCTCTATCATCGACATCATCGAAACACCTTCCGATGGATCAGAACTTTTTTGATTCAGACAACTAGCATGATTGATCATCGAAATCATTCTAATTGCTTTCAAAATCTACCAGTGATACCTAGTAGTATATGGTGGCAATCCATCAGAATTGAAAATGAACCTCTCGACGCAGTTACTTGTGTGATTAAGTTCTTCTATCTTGAGCCCCGATTGGATTAAGGTTAAGGTGAACTCGTCAAACCCTAATATCCATCATATGAATTAATCATTTGATTCAAATTCAATGTGAAAATCTTAATAGAAACTCATTCTATTATTTCACTCTGCCATGGCCATGGGCTTATGGATTTGATTCTCATGATCATCATAGGGCTACTCCTCATCTATCGAGGTAGATAGATTTCCTCTTGGTGCAATCCAATTCCTACAATGAACATGCTATAGCCAATGTACACCTCAGGGTTTCGAATGATTAGAAAATCGAGTCATGATGTAGTCAAACTATAACATCCTCAAGGTGAACTATCGATGCACCTTAGATCAAAGATCTAGACACACCACTACAACTTCGAGCTAGTCATCAATGAGAAGGTAGACTTCCTAATGACTGCTCGAGGTGGTCATGCTCAGTACCCTTATTTTCTAACGAGTACCTATACTCTCGCTCCGGTGTCTCTACACCGCAGACTCAAGGCTCATCTACTGTAAAGAAGCAATTGTACACCAACCTTTCGGATCAATTAGCATTCTTATGATGATCCTATGGTCAGGAGCATTTTATGAGTTAATAATGAAAATTCATATCCTAAATTTTCAACTCTTGAAAATAAGAATTATCATTGCCATTAACTCAAGGGATGTATCACAGACACTAAATATACATTATGATAGAAAATAATCTATTTTATTATTTATAGTCAAAATTATAATTTTGTCCTTTGAAGTGTATAACATGTGTCAGCAAATTCTAGATTCTAGGGCACACATATCTAACACTATCTCTGGGTCATTTTACGGCATTCACATTTTGCTCGATATTAAAGATAGATACATCAATATGTAATTGGTAGAGATCGTTAATGAGGAAACCACTTGCAATTTTATTTCTTTCATAAAGAATATTACAATGATTCTTAAGAAAACTAATTACATAGCTTTCTTGTGCTAAACATGAAACATAAATCAAATTCCTGCTTGCGACAGGCAAATAATAATAATTCTTAAGTACTAAATCTAAGCTAGACGATAGTGGAAGAGGGTAGGTTCCCATGGCCAAAGCAGCAACCCTCGCTCCATTTCCAACGTGTAGGATCATCTCACCATCCCTCAGCCTCCTGCTATCCTCAAGATCCTGCATAGAAGTGCACAAATAAGCACTAGAACTAGAGTCACACACCCAATTGGATGCAGAAAAAATCATAAGGTTAGATTCAATAATGAGCATTCCTCCAAAAGGACCCGTCTCCTTCTTATTCTTTAGGGTGGCTAGGTATGTAGGGCAGTTCTACTTCCAGTGGCCATCAGTATTATAATGAAAATACTTTCCTTTGTCAGCGGCCTTCTTCTTCATCTCTGTCTTCTTTTTTTCCACCTTCCACCTTCTATATTTTTATAGACTTCTTCTTTCCAAAAATTTTTTTCTTGGAAGAAGTTCGTTTCATAGCAAGTACTGAGCCTTTAGAACCTCTCATAGAAAGCACAGTAGTTACCAGCATATTCATAAGTTTGGCCAGAGTATTCTAAAGTTTATGCATATGATAGTTTATGATGAACTGCCCATATGCATCAGTCAAGGATTGTAGAATTATATCATTCTATAGATCCTGATCTAACTTCACTTTAAGCTTCTCAAGCTCTTCCAAGTCCTTGATCATCATCAGACAATGATCTTGGACTGATTGCCCATCACATATTTTAGCCTTAAATAGTCGTTTAGTGACCTGATATTTGGCTGCATGACTCTGTTCACCAAAGAACTCTTGTAGGTGAGCCAACATTTGGTGGACAGTCTTGATATCTTTATGTTGGTGCTGAAGCTCATCAGACATCGAGCCTAATATGTAGTATCTGATCTTGTTATCTTCATCCGTCCATTTATCAAGAGACGCTCTCTGTTCAGCGGATGGATGTGCTGTTAAGATGGGAGGATCCTATTTTAATACATGAGCTAACTTCTCAGAATCCAAAATAATTTTGAAGTTTCAGAGCCAATCCTTGTAATTGAGTTCGGTCAGTCTATGGATGTCTAGGATACGAGCTAGTGGGTTGGATGCAAATATTTTTCTTTTTTTTGTAGAGAGTCAAAGTTTCTAGTTAGATTTTATAATTAAGACTTGACCAATTTATTTAGAGCTTTGATTTTTAAATAAATTAGCTTCCACTATTTTCTTCGGATCCCTGCACTCTCTCTGTAGAGATGCAAAAATCTTCACGATTAATGATTTTTAGTGGGTGGTGCAGTCCCACCAACTGACTCATCACCTCATCTAATAGTTATTGATGATGGGTTAGCCAATGAGTGAACAACTCTTATCGAATGATTCTCTAATTATGGTGCACCTAAGCTTGGTCTCTAATTCATGAATCTCACTGTGTTCAGAATATTGATTCACTTCTTAGTCAAGTCAAACCCACCATTTGAATAGATTGAATTTCTAATTGGGTCTCTCACCATATTCGGGATATTGAGCCCAATCCATCCTCTAGCCCATAGCATCCAATGCCTTATAGATATGGTTGCATCTTTTTGGTGCAACTGAACCACTATGACTAGCTGAGAACAATCAACCCTGGAAAGGGCCTGCGTATCTATAATGATGGAAGATCTTAGACTTAATCTTTTCTTAGGAAGATTTGATTTAGATCTCTTTAAACTTGACTTGACATAGCCATAACCATTATTACTAACCTAGTGGCATGGGTTAGCTTGGATTATTAGTCACCTTAGATCAGAATCGAGCCGATAAATATGGCTAGGTAAGTAAGACCGATGGAAGGGATATGCCATTAACTCGACAAGAATGCATTCGAGTCGAGTAACTTCCAATTAAAAATTAGTCGGTCGTATCTGTTAAACTTACCATAGATACCAAATTATTAAGTCAGAACCAATCGGATTAGCCTACAATCCAGAATCTAACCACTGAGCCTAATTAGGTCATAACTTGATCGATCACTCATGTGACTCGACCTTGACCCAGACTTAATCCTGTTAGGCTGGTCAATTTAAGCACTCTTGATCCCATCTAACCAACTCTTGATTCAGTTTGATCAACCACTAGACCTAATTAAGCTACCCAAGCCCAAACCCAATTTTATGAATATATCTTAGATCTAAAAATTTTTAATTTTAGACCTAATATATTTCATAAACTTAATTCTTAATTAAGTTTAGGGTTTATAAATAAAACATGTAAATAAAACCTAGAATTTCAGGATCTAAGATTTTGTAGAAAATAAGTTTTTAATTTTTGATTAAGGACGAACACACAGCACCCCTACACATCATAAGAATATCCCATCGAATGGAAGGAGAGGACCTTTAAATCCTTCTTTGTTCTTATGGCCGGATGGCCAAGAAAAATGCCTTAATCAGAAACATGATGAATCTACAAAACTAGATATATATGACATATATAAAAATTGATCTAACTTAAAAACATGTTTTGCATACATCTCATGTATCATATCATGTATGTTTTTAAATCTAAATTATCTCATAAATATCTAAAAAATAAAATTTAAATTTGATCATATCAAATTAAATTTATTCAAGATAACTTTGTAGAACTATTCTACAACTAGTCTAAACATGCATCTATCATATCTCATATGAATAAAATTAAATTAATTTATTTTTTATTTTTTAGATCTAATTATAATATTTATAGTATCAAAAAATAATAAATAAATAGATCTAAAAATTATAATTAATTAAATTAAAATTATGATTATGCTAGACTACACATAGAATAATTTTGTTCCTAGTTTAGTCATGCATCTCATACATCTTAGATTTAGATTATTTAATTTTTTTAATTTTTAATTTTAGATCTAATCACATCTAATGTGACATCTAAAATTATCTAATTATTTGATCAAAAATATATTAAAATTAGATCTAGTTAATTATGAAACCTGGCTCTGATATCAGTTGAAGGAAAAATCCTATTTTTCGGATCAGGTTCATTCAGATCTGATTGGATCAAGAGAGATATTTTAAAAATTTTTTCTCTTAGATCTAAATTAGATCTAAAATTTTTTAAATCTAATATTATTAATCTAATAAAATAAAATAAAAATAAATTTAATTTAATTTAATTATACCTATATTTTGGATAATCCAATTATCTTGTGATGATCTCGATGTTTGCTTGAGGTTCTGGATGTAGCCACACAAGCACCTGACCTCTATCAGTATCCACTCAGATAGGATCTGGAGATCTTCTCCTTCTCAAATTGTGCTCCAAAAATTAGATCTAGATCTGATCTTGAAGGTCTTCAAATGACTTTTGAAGATCAGCCATTGTCTCTTGCAGTAGTGCTGCTTCTTCCTTTCTTGTCGCCTTTCTCTTGCTTGGATCGCATCAAACGCGAGCCCAAGAACTCTTGGATGTGGATAGGAGAGAGAGGACCTACAGATGGTGTGGAGAGGAAGGGAGAGAAGCTTTGTTGCATCGGCAAAGGATGGAAGCTCTTAATTCTAGGCGCAGACAGGGTTTATATAGACCCTACTGCGCTATGCAGTGCCACATCATCCCGACCAATCACGACCTTTTGTGCAAGTAGATCTAAATCTGATTGGTCGGATGACATCATCTGATCTAATTAGATTAGAGTCCCTCATAAACCTCCTTAGGTGGTGCCAAGATTGGTCAAATAGGACTCCTTGGTGCCACCTAATTTGAAATCATGAAGCAACTTGGAATCCCATCTGTATGGGATACCAAGCATGATCCTCATGGGGAGCATGCCTCCCTAGGCATGCGCCCCCTCCCTTTATACTTTTTAGTAGGGGGACAAAGCTCCATGTTCTCTCCTATGGGTGCATGACATTGTTAGATATATGTGCCCTAGAAGCCAGAATTGGCTGACACTTGTAATACACTTCTAGGGGCAAAATTATAATTTTGACTATAATTAATGAAATGGGTTATTTTCTATCACACATGTGTATTTAGTGTCTGTGATACATCCTTTGAGTTAACGGTAATGATAATTCATATTTTCAAGAGTTGAAAATTTAAGACATGAATAATCATTATTAACTCATAAACAGCTCCCGACCATAGGATCATCACGAGGATGGTGATTGATCCGGAAGGTTGGTGTACGATCGCTTCTCTTTAGTAGATGAGTCTTGAGTCTACGGTGTGGAGACACCAGAGTGAGAGTACAGGTACTCGTTAGAGAACGAGGGCACTGAGCGTGACCACCTCGAGTAGTCATTAGGAAGTCTACCATCTCGTCAATGACTGACTCGATGCTGCAGTAGTGTGTCTGATTCTTTGACCTGAGATGCATCAGCAGTTCACCTTGAGGGTGTTATAGTTTGACTACACCATTACTCGATCTCCTAGCCATATGGAACCCTGAGGTGTATGTTGGCTGTGACATGTTCATTGTAGGAACTGGATTGCATCAAGATGGGATCTATTTACCTCGGTGGTAGAGGAGTAGCCCTATGATGATCATGAGAATCAAGTCTTGAAGCCCATGGCCATGGCAGAGTGAAATAATAGAAAGAGTTTCTATTTAGATTTTCACATTGGACTCGAATTGAATGATTACATCATATGACAGAGACTAGGGTTTGATGAGTTCACCTTAACCCTAATCTGATCGGGGCTCAAGATAGAAGAACTGAATCACACAGGTAGCTGCACCAAGAGGTTCGCATTCAGCTCTGATGGGTTGCCACCATATACTGCTAGGTGTCACTGGTGGATTTTGGGAGCAATTAGAATGATTTAGATGATCGATCATTCTAGCTGTTCGAATCAGAAGAGTTCTGATCCATCGAAAGGAGTTTCGATGATGTCTATGATAGAGATCATGACATATCCCATTACCATACAGAACTGAACCTAACTGGGTCACACAAACAAGGGTTTGAGTCTGGTGATCATCAATTGAACTGATCTAGTTCAATTGATCTGAATGAGATTCAATTAGGTTCAAGGAAATCGTGCTAGCACTCGATTGAACCTAATGTTCTTCTTTTACTATCATAAATAAGTTGTCCTGACTGAGCCAAAGGAGTTTGTGCTCAATCAGAGGCCTTCATATGGTCTAACTGGAGGTTGTCCAAGTCAGAATAGGTTGTCTTATTTGTAAGACATTACCTGCCATTTTTGGTCACCTGCCATTTCTTGTTCTTTGACTTTGGTTAAAAGTCTACCTTTGACTGGTCAAACGTTGACCATTCACCCTTTGACTTTTGACCACATGTCATGCACCTATTGGAGAGCTGGTGGGGGCCTGTCCCCCTGCCAGAACCTGGCAAGGAGAAGGGCGCACGCCAAGGGTGGCGTGAGCCCAAGTAGGAGGCGCCTAGGAGTCCTTGTTGGACAAGGACTCCACCTCCCTTTTGGATTCCAATCAGAGTTCTACTAAGAATCCAGTTTGACTGATCTTAGGCACCCTCTAAGGAGGAATCCAGGGGTCTCTATTCCAGCCAATCAGATTTAGATCTGATTTCACAAAGGGTTGTGATTGGTTGAGAGGAAGAGGAGTTGGATCACAAGAGGTCTATAAATAAGACCCTGCGCCCAACCCTAATTCCAATTCTATTAGATACGCCCCAAGGCTGCCTCTCCCCTCCTTCTCCATGCCATAGTCTCTTCTCATCTTGCTCTCCACGTCCAAAAGGTGTTTTGGACTTAGTTTGGTGCGATTCAGATCAAGGAAAGGCGATCAAAAGCAAGAAGGCTGCACTGCTGCAAAAGGACGACTGCAGATCTTCAAAAGAGTTTTGAAGATCCTCCAGATCAGATCCAGATCTAATTTTTGGAGGTATGATAGAGAAGAAGAGGATCTCCAGATCCAACCCGAGTGGATACCGGTAGAGGCCAGGCGCTTGTGTGGCTAAGATCCAGAACCTTCCGCTGCAATCAGGATCATCTACAGGGTAATAGGATTACCCAAATCAGGTAAATTGAATTTGATTTAATTTATCTTATTTTATTTTATTTATTAAAATAATAAGAATCAGATCTGAAATATATCAAGATCTGATTAAGATCAAGAGAAAATTTTTGAAATATATCTCTTGATCTAATCAGATCTGGACGAACCTGGACCGGGAAATCAGGATTTCCCTTCAACTGGTATCAGAGCCATGGTTCTAGATTGTTTAGATCTGATTTTAATTTTATTTTAATTAGAAAATAAAGTTATTTTAGATGTCACATGAGATGTGATCAGATCTGAAATCAAAAAAATTAAAATTAAATGATTTGGATCTAAGAACATGAAGATATGCATGACTAGTTCTAGAATAGAATAGTTCTATAGAATAGTTTTGCATGTCTTTGATTTAATTTGATTAAATCATATTTTAGATCTTCTTATTTACTATTTTTTGATATTATAAGTGTTATAATAACATCTGATAAATAGTAAATAAAAATTATTTAATTTTAAATATCATATGAGATATGATAGATGCATGACTAGACTAGTTGTAGAATAGTTCTACATAATTGTCTAGATTAGAATTTATTTTGATTAGATCAATTTAAATCTAATTTTTTAGATTATTATGTGATAATTTAGATCTGAAAACATGCATGATTTGATACATGAGATGTATGCAAAATATGCCATGATTAGATCTACTTTATATATGAGATATATGATATAGATCTGATATTGTTTTGTAGTATTGAATGTTCCTGATTAAGGCGTTCCTCTTGGCCGTCCGGTCATAAGAACGAAGAAGGATTTAAAGGCCCTCTCTTCCCATTCGATGGGGTGTTCTTATGACGTGTAGGGGTGCTGCGTGTTCGTCCTTAATCAGAAACCCAAAACTTACTTTCTGCAAAACCCTAGATCCTGAAACCCTAGGATTTATTGTGCATATTTTGTTTATGAACCCAACTTAATTAAGAATTAAGTTTATGGAATATTAATTAGGTCTAAAATTGAGAATTTCAGATCTAAGACATATTCATAATACTGGGTTCGGGCTTGGGTAGCTCAATTAGGTCTAAGCGGTTGATCAAACCGAATCAAGAGTTGGTTAGATGGGATCAACAATGCTTAAATTGACCAGCCTAATAGGATTAAGTCTGGGTCAAGATCGAGTCACGATCAAGCAAGACCTAATTAGGCTCAGAGGTTAGAGTCTGGATTGTAGGCTAACCCAATTGGTTCTGACTCAACAATTTGGTGTCTAAGGTAAGTTTGGCACAGACGACCGACTGGTTTTTAATTGGAAGCTACTCGACCTGAATGCGTTCTTGTGCGAGTTAACTGGCATATTCCTTCCACCGGTCTCACTTACCTGGCCATATCTGTTGACACAGTTCTGATTTGAGGTGGTCAATAATCTGAGCTGAACCCATGCCACTAGGTTAGTCATAATTGTTATGACTAAGCCAAGTCTAGTTTAATGAGACCTGAATCAATTCTCCCTAAGAAAAGATTAAGTCCGAGGTCTTCCACCATTGTAGACGTGCGGGCCCTTCCCGGGGTTGATTGTTCTCGGCTGGATACAGTGGCTCAGTTGCACCGGGAAGATGCAACCATGTCTATTAGGCATTGGATGCTATGGGCTGGAGGATGAGTTGGGCTCAATATTCCGGATACGGTGAGAGACCCAATTAGGAACCCAGTCTATGCAAATGGTGGGTCTGACTTAACTAAGGAGTGGATCAATATTCCGGATACGGTGAGATTCATGAATTAGAGACCAAGTTTGGGTGCACCATGATTAGAGAATCATTGAACAAGAGTTGTTCACTCATTGGCTAACCCATCACCAATAACTGTTAGGTGAGGTGATGAGTCAGTTGGTGAGACTGCACCAACCACTAAGAAATTCATCAATCATTGAGAATTTTTCGCATCTCTTACAGAGAGTGTAGGGATCCGAGAAAATAGTGGGAGCTAATTTGTTTAAAAATAAATCCCTTAAACAAATTGGTCATC
>QRFJ01001473.1:291098-313876 GCA_006176705.1 Cocos nucifera | reverse complement strand
TTTAGTGTCTGTGATACATCCTTTGAGTTAATGGTAATGATAATTCATATTTTCAAGAGTTGAAAATTTAAGACATGAATAATCATTATTAACTCATAAACAGCTCCCGACCATAGGATCATCACGAGGATGGTGATTGATCCGGAAGGTTGGTGTACGAATCGCTTCTCTTTAGTAGATGAGTCTTGAGTCTACGGTGTGGAGACACCGGAGCGAGAGTACAGGTACTCGTTAGAGAACGAGGGCACTGAGCGTGACCACCTCGAGTAGTCATTAGGAAGTCTACCTTCTCGTCAATGACTGACTCGATGCTGCAGTAGTGTGTCTGGTTCTTTGACCTGAGATGCATCGGCAGTTCACCTTGAGGGTGTTATAGTTTGACTACACCATTACTCGGTCTCCTAGCCATATGGAACCCTGAGGTGTATGTTGGCTATGACATGTTCATTGTAGGAACTGGATTGCATCAAGATGGGATCTATCTACCTCGGTGGTAGAGGAGTAGCCCTATGATGATCATGAGAATCAAGTCCAGAAGCCCATGGCCATGGCAGAGTGAAATAATAGAAAGAGTTTCTATTTAGATTTTCACATTGGACTCGAATCGAATGATTACATCATATGACAGAGACTAGGGTTTGACGAGTTCACCTTAACCCTAATCTGATCGGGGCTCAAGATAGAAGAACTGAATCACACAGGTAGCTGCACCAAGAGGTTCGCATTCAGCTCTGATGGGTTGCCACCATATACTGCTAGGTGTCACTGGTGGATTTTGGGAGCAATTAGAATGATTTAGATGATCGATCATTCTAGCTGTTCGAATCAGAAGAGTTCTGATCCATCGAAAGGAGTTTCGATGATGTCTATGATAGAGATCATGACATATCCCATTACCATACAGAACTGAACCTAACTGGGTCACACAAACAAGGGTTTGAATCTGGTGATCATCAATTGAACTGATCTAGTTCAATTGATCTGAATGAGATTCAATTAGGTTCAAGGAAATCGTGCTAGCACTCGATTGAACCTAACGTTCTTCTTTTACTATCATAAATAAGTTGTCCTGACTGAGCCAAAGGAGTTTGTGCTCAATCAGAGGCCTTCATATGGTCTGACTGGAGGTTGTCCAAGTCAGAATAGGTTGTCTTATTTGTAAGACATTACCTGCCATTTTTGGTCACCTGCCATTTCTTGTTCTTTGACTTTGGTCAAAAGTCTACCTTTGACTGGTCAAACATTGACCATTCACCCTTTGACTTTTGACCACATGTCATGCACCTATTGGAGAGCTGGTGGGGGCCTGTCCCCCTGCCAGAACCTGGCAAGGAGAAGGGCGCACGCCAAGGGTGGCGTGAGCCCAAGTAGGAGGCGCCTAGGAGTCCTTGTTGGACAAGGACTCCACCTCCCTTTTGGATTCCAATCAGAGTTCTACTAAGAATCCAGTTTGACTGGTCTTAGGCATCCTCTAAGGAGGAATCCAGGGGTCTCTATTCCAACCAATCAGATTTAGATCTGATTTCACAAAGGGTTGTGATTGGTTGAGAGGAAGAGGAGTTGGATCACAAGAGGTCTATAAATAAGACCCTGCGCCCAACCCTAATTCCAATGCTATTAGATACGCCCCAAGGCTGCCTCTCCCCTCCTTCTCCATGCCATAGTCTCTTCTCCTCTTGCTCTCCACGTCCAAAAGGTGTTTTGGACTTAGTTTGGTGCGATTCAGATCAAGGAAAGGCGATCAAAAGCAAGAAGGCTGCGCTGCTGCAAAAGGACGACTGCAGATCTTCAAAAGAGTTTTGAAGATCCTCCAGATCAGATCCAGATCTGATTTTTGGAGGTGTGATAGAGAAGAAGAGGATCTCCAGATCCAACCCGAGTGGATACCGGTAGAGGCCAGGCGCTTGCGTGGCTAAGATCCAGAACCTTCCGCTGCAATCAGGATCATCTACAGGGTAATAGGATTACCCAAATCAGGTAAATTAAATTTGATTTAATTTATCTTGTTTTATTTTATTTATTAAAATAATAAGAATCAGATCTGAAATATATCAAGATCTGATTGAGATCAAGAGAAAATTTTTGAAATATATCTCTTGATCTAATCAGATCTGAACGAACCTGGACCGGGAAATCAGGATTTCCCTTCAACTGGTATCAGAGCCATGGTTCTAAAATTATTTAGATCTGATTTTAATTTTATTTTAATTAGAAAATAAAGTGATTTCAGATGTCACATGAGATGTGATCAGATCTGAAATCAGAAAAAATTAAAATTAAATGATTTGGATCTAAGAACATGAAGATATGCATGACTAGTTCTAGAATAGAATAGTTCTATAGAATAGTTTTGCATGTCTTTGATTTAATCTGATTAAATCATATTTTAGATCTTCTTATTTACTATTTTCTGATATTATAAGTGTTATAATAACATCTGATAAACAGCAAATAAAAATTATTTAATTTTAAATATCATATGAGATATGATAGATGCATGACTAGACTAGTTGTAGAATAGTTCTACATAATTGTCTAGATTAGAATTTATTTTGATTAGATCAATTTAAATCTAATTTTTCAGATTATTATGTGATAATTTAGATCTGAAAACATGCATGATTGATACATGAGATGTATGCAAAATATGCCTTGATTAGATCTAAATTTGTATATGAGATATATGATATAGATCTATAACTGTTTTGTAGATTTACATGTTCCTGATTAAGGCGTTCCTCTTGGCCGTCCGGTCATAAGAACGAAGAAGGGTTTAAAGGCCCTCTCTTCCCATTCGATGGGGTGTTCTTATGACGTGTAGGGGTGCTGCGTGTTCGTCCTTAATCAGAAACCCAAAACTTACTTTCTGCAAAACCCTAGATCCTGAAACCCTAGGATTTATTGTGCATATTTTGTTTATGAACCCAACTTAATTAAGAATTAAGTTTATGGAATATTAATTAGGTCTAAAATTGAGAATTTTCAGATCTAAGACATATTCATAATACTGGGTTCGGGCTTGGGTAGCTCAATTAGGTCTAAGCGGTTGATCAAACCGAATCAAGAGTTGGTTAGATGGGATCAACAATGCTTAAATTGACCAGCCTAATAGGATTAAGTCTGGGTCAAGATCGAGTCACGATCAAGCAAGACCTAATTAGGCTCAGAGGTTAGAGTCTGGATTGTAGGCTAACCCAATTGGTTCTGACTCAACAATTTGGTGTCTAAGGTAAGTTTGGCACAGACGACCGACTGGTTTTTAATTGGAAGCTACTCGACCTGAATGCGTTCTTGTGCGAGTTAACGGCATATTCCTTCCACCGGTCTCACTTACCTGGCCATATCTGTTGACACAGTTCTGATCTGAGGTGGTCAATAATCCGAGCTAACCCATGCCACTAGGTTAGTCATAATTGTTATGACTAAGCCAAGTCTAGTTTAATGAGACCTGAATCAATTCTCCCTAAGAAAAGATTAAGTCCGAGGTCTTCCACCATTGTAGATGTGCGGGCCCTTCCCGGGGTTGATTGTTCTCGGCTGGATACAGTGGCTCAGTTGCACCGGGAAGATGCAACCATGTCTATTAGGCATTGGATGCTATGGGCTGGAGGATGAGTTGGGCTCAATATTCTGGATACGGTGAGAGACCCAATTAGGAACCCAGTCTATGCAAATGGTGGGTCTGACTTAACTAAGGAGTGGATCAATATTCTGGATACGGTGAGATTCATGAATTAGAGACCAAGTTTGGGTGCACCATGATTAGAGAATCATTGAACAAGAGTTGTTCACTCATTGGCTAACCCATCACCAATAACTGTTAGGTGAGGTGATGAGTCAGTTGGTGAGACCGCACCACCCACTAGAAATCATCAATCGTGGAGATTTTCGCATCTCTACAGAGGGAGTGTAGGGATCCGAGAAAATAGTGGGAGCTAATTTGTTTAAAAATAAAATCCCTAAACAAATTGGTCAAGTCAAAATTACAGTATCTAACTAGAATCTTTGACTCTCTACAGGAAAATGTCTGCGTCCAACCCACTGGCACGTATCCTAGACACACATAGACTGACTGGACCCAATTATAAAGATTGGCTCAGGAACTACAAAATTGTTTTGGGTTCAGAGAAGTTAACACATGTTTTGGACCAGGACCCTCCCACCTTACCAGCTCGTCCATCCACTGAACAGAGAGCGTCTCTGGAAAAATGGATTGACGAAGACAATAAGGCCAGATACTTACATGTTGGGCTCGATGTCTGATGAGCTCCAGCGCCAACATGAAGATATCGGGACTGCTCGCCAAATGTTGGCTCACCTGCAGGAGATGTTTGGTGAACAGAGTCGCGCAGCCAAATATCAAGTCACGAAAACGACTTTTTAAGGCTAAGATGCGTGATGGGCAGTCAGTCCAAGATCACTGTCTGACAATGATCAAGGACATGGAAGAGCTTGAGAAGCTCGGTGTGAAGTTGGACTTGGACTTTGCAGAACGATATTATTCTGCAATCCTTGACTGATGCATATGGGCAATTCATCATGAATTACCACATGCATAAACTTCAAAATTCCTTGGCCGAGTTGATGAATATGCTGGTTACCGCTGAGCTTTCTATGAAAGGTTCTAAAGGCTCAGTTCTTGCTATGGAACGGACTTCTTCCAAAAGAAAGTCTTATGGAAAGAAAAAGAAGTCTGTGAAAAAGCAAAAGGTAGAAGGATCAAAGAAGAAGAAGGCAGAACCGAAGAAGAAGGTCGATGGCAAAGGAAAGTGTTTCCATTGCAACAGCGACGGCCATTGGAAGCGGAACTGCCCTACTTACCTGGCCACCCTGAAAGAACAAGAAGGAAGGTCCTTCTGGAGGTATGCTCGTTATTGAGTCTAACCTTACGGTTTCTTCTGCATCCAGTTGGGTGCTTGACTCTGGTTCTAGTGCTCATCTGTGCACTTCTATGCAGGGTCTTGAGGATAGCAGGAGGCTGAGGGATGGAGACATGATCCTACGCGTCGGTAATGGAGCAAGAGTTGCTGCAGTAGCCGTGGGAACATACCCTCTGCGATTACCATCTGGTTTAGACTTAGTTTTAAAAGACTGTTATTATGTGCCTGCAGCTAGCAGGAATTTGATTTCTGTTTCATGCTTAGCACAAGAAGGTTATGTGATCACCTTCTTTAAGGACCATTGTAACATTCTTTATGAAAGAAATAAAATTGCAAATGGTTTCCTTGTTAATGGTCTTTATCAGTTGCATATTGATGTACCTGTTTTAACTATCGAGCAAAACGTGAATGCCAAACGACCTAGGGATAGTCCAAACGACAGATATCTATGGCACCTGAGATTAGGTCATATAGCAGAAGATAGGATCAACAAATTGGAGAAAAATGGGCTATTGAGTCCATTGACTTTTGAGTCATATCCAACTTGTGAATCTTGTCTTCAAGGCAAAATGACTAAACTCCCTTTTGTTGGACATGGGGAGAGGGCCACAGATCTCCTTGCCCTAGTACATACTGATGTGTGCGGCCCATTCGATGTGCCGGCTAGAGGCAATTTTGTCTACTTCATTACCTTTACCGATGATCTGTCTAGGTATGGGTATGTGTATCTTATGAGACATAAGTCTGAAGCCTTTGAAAAGTTCAAAGAATTCAGACATGAAGTAGAAAAACAAACTGGAAAACCCATTAAGGTTCTTCGATCAGATCGAGGAGGTGAATACCTTAGCCGGGAATTCCTAGACTATCTTAAGGAAAATGGCATAGTCTCTCAATGGACTCCACCAGGAACACCTCAACTCAACGGGGTTTCAGAACGGAGAAATCGGACTCTATTGGATATGGTTCGATCCATGATGAGCTTCACAGACCTCCCTGATTTTCTTTGGGGACATTCATTATTAACTTCAATCTATTTACTGAATAGGGTTCCCTCTAAAACCGTTCCTACCACACCGTATGAGATATGGCACGGTAAGAAACCAAGTCTGAGTCATCTCAGAATTTGGGGTTGTCCAGCTTATGTCAAAAGACAACAAGTGGACAAGTTAGAGTTTAGGTCCTTTAGAGCTCGATTCATAGGATATCCTAAAGAGTCATTAGGATACTATTTCTACATTCCAGAAGACCACAATGTGATTGTGAGTCGACATGCCATATTTCTTGAAAAATAGTTTATTCAAGATAGTGGCATTGGAAAGCAGATTAAGCTTGATGAGAAAGTCTCACAAGCAGAACGAGCTAAGGACCAAGTGGAACCAAATCAGGTTGAGCCAATAAGAACACTACCTCCTCCACCTCGTAGATCGGAAAGAGTTTCCCATCCCCCTGAAAGATACTTAGGTATTATTTCAGAGGATATAGAGGAAATGTTCCTCATAGGTAATGGTGCTCATGGTGATGATCCCAAAACCTACAACGAGGCGATATCAGATATCGACTCCGAGAAATGGCTTGAGGCAATGAAGTCAGAAATTGACTCGATGCACTCAAACCAAGTCTGGACCTTGGTAGATCCACCAGAAGGTATAGTACCTATTGGGTGTAAATGGATCTTCAAGAGAAAGATTGGTGCAGATGGGAATGTGGAGACATTCAAGGCTAGACTGGTGGCAAAAGGTTATAGTCAACGCGAAGGCATTGACTATCAGGATACCTTTTTCCCCGGTAGCTATGCTAAAATCCATCCGCACATTGCTTGCTGTTGCAGCCTATTTCGATTATGAAATATGGCAAATGGACGTGAAAACGGCATTCCTAAATGGATATCTTGAGGAAGATATCTATATGGAACAGCCGCTAGGTTTCACATCCAGTGATACTGATCACAAGGTTTGCAAGCTGCAAAGGTCCATATATGGACTTAAGCAAGCATCTCGGAGCTGGAACACTCGTTTCAATGATGTGATCAAAAAGTTTGGTTTCATCAAAAATGAAGAGGAACCATGTGTTTTCAAAAGGGTCAGTGGGAGCGCTGTTGTCTTCCTCGTATTGTACGTGGATGACATCCTCCTTATTGGGAATGATATTCCCATGTTGACATCAGTCAAGGTGTGGTTGTCCAAGGAATTCTCCATGAAAGACCTAGGTGAAGCATCCTTTATTCTAGGAATTAAGGTCTATAGGGATAGACCGAATAGGATGCTAGGACTTTCACAGAAAATGTACATAGAGGAAGTACTAAAGAGGTTTAGTATGGAAAACTCTAAGAGGGGATTAATACCCTTCAGACATGGTATTCATCTTTCCAAGAAGATGTGCCCCAGCACACCTGAGGAAATAGAACGCATGAGCAAGATCCCTTATGCTTCTGCAATAGGGAGCCTCATGTATGCCATGCTATGTACACGACCTGATATAGCCCATGCTGTGAGTGTCACAAGTAGATATCAGTCAAATCCAGGTGAAGAACACTGGACTTCTGTGAAATGTATCCTTAAGTACTTGAGAAGAACTAAGGATATGATGTTGGTCTTTGGTAATGGAGAACTCCAAGTTCCAGGGATACACAGACTCGGACTTCATGTCCGATATAGATGATCGAAAGTCGACATCTGGAAGTCTGTTTGTGTGCAATGGTGGAGCTGTCAGCTGGAAGAGTTCCAAGCAAACTGTGATAGCAGATTCCACCATGGAAGCAGAATATATAGCTGCATCAGAGGCTGCAAAGGAAGCATTCTGGTACAAGAAGTTTGCTGCAGAAATTGGAGTAATGCCATCAGATGCCATTCCTCTTTACTGCGACAACAATGGCGCCATAGCCCTTGCTAAGGAGCCGAGGTCTCACCAGAAGTCCAAGCACATTGAGCGGCGATACCATCTCATCCGCGATTACCTTGAGAAAGGTTACGTTGAGGTCAAGAGAGTCAACTCCACAGATAATGTGGCAGACCCACTTACAAAGCCGTTGGGCCAGCAGAAGATCGAAGCCCACCTTGAGAAGATGGGACTTAGACTTGTAGCCAATTGGCTTTAGGACAAGTGGGAGATTGTTAGATATATGTGCCCTAGAAGCCAGAATTGGCTGACACTTGTAATACACTTCTAGGGGCAAAATTATAATTTTGACTATAATTAATAAAATGGGTTATTTTCTATCACACATGTGTATTTAGTGTCTGTGATACATCCTTTGAGTTAATGGTAATGATAATTCATATTTTCAAGAGTTGAAAATTTAAGACATGAATAATCATTATTAACTCATAAACATGCTCCCGACCATAGGATCATCACGAGGATGGTGATTGATCCGGAAGGTTGGTGTACAATCGCTTCTCTTTAGTAGATGAGTCTTGAGTCTACGGTGTGGAGACACCGGAGCGAGAGTACAGGTACTCGTTAGAGAACGAGGGCACTGAGCGTGACCACCTCGAGTAGTCATTAGGAAGTCTACCTTCTCGTCAATGACTGACTCGATGCTGCAGTAGTGTGTCTGGTTCTTTGACCTGAGATGCATCGGCAGTTCACCTTGAGGGTGTTATAGTTTGACTACACCATTACTCGGTCTCCTAGCCATATGGAACCCTGAGGTGTATGTTGGCTGTGACATGTTCATTGTAGGAACTGGATTGCATCAAGATGGGATCTATCTACCTCGGTGGTAGAGGAGTAGCCCTATGATGATCATGAGAATCAAGTCCTGAAGCCCATGGCCATGGCAGAGTGAAATAATAGAAAGAGTTTCTATTTAGATTTTCACATTGGACTCGAATCGAATGATTACATCATATGACAGAGACTAGGGTTTGACGAGTTCACCTTAACCCTAATCTGATCGGGGCTCAAGATAGAAGAACTGAATCACACAGGTAGCTGCACCAAGAGGTTCGCATTCAGCTCTGATGGGTTGCCACCATATACTGCTAGGTGTCACTGGTGGATTTTGGGAGCAATTAGAATGATTTAGATGATCGATCATTCTAGCTGTTCGAATCAGAAGAGTTCTGATCCATCGAAAGGAGTTTCGATGATGTCTATGATAGAGATCATGACATATCCCATTACCATACAGAACTGAACCTAACTGGGTCACACAAACAAGGGTTTGAATCTGGTGATCATCAATTGAACTGATCTAGTTCAATTGATCTGAATGAGATTCAATTAGGTTCAAGGAAATCGTGCTAGCACTCGATTGAACCTAACGTTCTTCTTTTACTATCATAAATAAGTTGTCCTGACTGAGCCAAAGGAGTTTGTGCTCAATCAGAGGCCTTCATATGGTCTGACTGGAGGTTGTCCAAGTCAGAATAGGTTGTCTTATTTGTAAGACATTACCTGCCATTTTTGGTCACCTGCCATTTCTTGTTCTTTGACTTTGGTCAAAAGTCTACCTTTGACTTGGTCAAACGTTGACCATTCACCCTTTGACTTTTGACCACATGTCATGCACCTATTGGAGAGCTGGTGGGGGCCTGTCCCCCTGCCAGAACCTGGCAAGGAGAAGGGCGCACGCCAAGGGTGGCGTGAGCCCAAGTAGGAGGCGCCTAGGAGTCCTTGTTGGACAAGGACTCCACCTCCCTTTTGGATTCCAATCAGAGTTCTACTAAGAATCCAGTTTGACTGGTCTTAGGTGCCCTCTAAGGAGGAATCCAGGGGTCTCTATTCCAACCAATCAGATTTAGATCTGATTTCACAAAGGGTTGTGATTGGTTGAGAGGAAGAGGAGTTGGATCACAAGAGGTCTATAAATAAGACCCTGCGCCCAACCCTAATTCCAATGCTATTAGATACGCCCCAAGGCTGCCTCTCCCCTCCTTCTCCATGCCATAGTCTCTTCTCCTCTTGCTCTCCACGTCCAAAAGGTGTTTTGGACTTAGTTTGGTGCGATTCAGATCAAGGAAAGGCGATCAAAAGCAAGAAGGCTGCGCTGCTGCAAAAGGACGACTGCAGATCTTCAAAAGAGTTTTGAAGATCCTCCAGATCAGATCCAGATCTGATTTTTGGAGGTGTGATAGAGAAAAAGAGGATCTCCAGATCCAACCTGAGTGGATACCGGTAGAGGCCAGGCGCTTGCGTGGCTAAGATCCAGAACCTTCCGCTGCAATCAGGATCATCTACAGGGTAATAGGATTACCCAAATCAGGTAAATTGAATTTGATTTAATTTATCTTATTTTATTTTATTTATTAAAATAATAAGAATCAGATCTGAAATATATCAAGATCTGATTAAGATCAAGAGAAAATTTTTGAAATATATCTCTTGATCTAATCAGATCTGGACGAACCTGGACCGGGAAATAAGGATTTCCCTTCACTTACAAGAGGGAAAGCAAATAGATCCTTGTCCAGTAGACATACTTGATGCCTGTGATGACCTGATTGAGGAAGGAAAACCAAATGACGATCTTGTTGCAAAACCTTTGAATGATGGAAACAAAGATCATATTGTTCAAATCGACTCTAACCTGGAAGGAGTCTGGAAGCAACTCGTCACCTTTCTATGAAGAAATGCTGATGTCTTTGCCTGGGTACCTCTGGATATGCCAGGGATTGATGCAGAATTAATGGAAGATTATTTAGCCATGGATCTTAAATGTCGGCTAGTAAAGCAAAAGAAGCATAGCTTTGTACTAGAACGGTAGAAAGTCATCATAGAAGAAGTTGACAAGCTTCTTAAAGCCAATTTCATCCAAAAAATGTCTTATCCGAACTAGATTGCAAATGCTGTTCTCATCAAAAAAGCAAACAACAAGTAGAGGATGTGCATAGATTTTACAGACTTGAACAAAGCTTGCCCAAAAGATAGCTATCCCTTAGCTAGAATTGATCAACTAGTGGATGCCACTTCAGGCGATCAACTCCTCACTTTCATGGATGCCTTTTTCAGTTATAATCAAATCCGAATGACATTAGAGAATAAAGAAAAACTACTTTTATTACTGACTGTGGTCTTTATTATTACAGGATTATGTCCTTTGGACTAAAGAATGTAGGTGCCACTTATCAACGTCTGATGAATAAGATCTTCAAAGAGCAAATTGGCCATAATATAGAGATCTATGTGGATGACATGCTAGTCAAAAGTCGATCTATAATAAATCATATCATCGATGTTGAGGAGATCTTCAGCACACTTCAAAAGTATAAGATGAAGCTAAATCCAACTAAGTGTGCCTTCGGAGTAACGTCGAAAAAGTTCCTAGGATTTATGGTGTCAAGGCATGGTATTGAAGCAAATCCCAAGAAGATTAGAGCCATTTAAGAAGTGACTACACCAAAAATAATAAAAGAGGTCCAATGCTTGATGGAAAATGTTGCAGCCCTAAACTAGTTCATTTCGAGATCAGCCAAGCGTTGCATATCTTCTTTCAAGTGCTCAAGCAGCCAAAGAACTTTTGTTGGACTCTTGAGTGTCAACAAACTTTTGAAGAATTAAAGAACTACCTCGGCTCACCTTCTCTCCTTGCCAAACCCAAACCCGATGAAGAATTTTTCTTGTATCTGGTGGTGTCACCTGCAGCAATTGGGGCTATCCTGATCAGAGAGGGGACAAAAATTCAAAAGCCTATCTACTATATAAGTCGAGTTCTGAGGGATACTGAAATAAGGTATACAAAATTAGAAAAACTAACTTATGTCCTATTGATTACAGCTCGAAAGCTTTGACCTTATTTGCAGGGGCATACAATCATGCTTCTCACTAATCAACCTATTAAAGTAGTTCTTCATCAACTCGACACCTATGGGAGAATAGCTAAATGGGCGATTGAACTTACCAAGTTTGAAATCAATTTTTAGCCACATCCATCCATTAAAGCTTAGATATTGGCTGACTTCATGGTAGAGTGAACCATTTCGAATCCAATTGAATATGAATAGTAAGAAGTTTGTACTTCTAATTCTTGGATGAACCTCATTGAAGAAAGAGCAGACCTTCCTAAAAATTTCTGGGCTCTATATGTAGATGGTTCATTTAATGCTTCAGAAGTAGATACAAGCTTGATTCTAATCAATCCAGAAGGAGTTATTGTTGAGTATGCACTATGCTTTGAGTTTCCTACAATAAATAACAGAGCTGAATATGAAGCATTGATCATTGGATTGAGAATAGCAAAAGAATTAGAAGCAAATCATGTGAAAGTCTACGGTGATTCTTAGTTGGTGTTAGGATAAGTTAATAGTAATTATGAAGCTCAGGAGGAAAGTATGAAGAGATACTTGGAAAAGATAAGGAGCCTAACTTCAGTCTTTAGTAGCTTTGATGTTCAGCAGATCCCTAGAGCAGAGAATACTAGGACCGACCTCCTCTCCAAATTAGCTACTCTGGCTCTAAGTGAATTGCCAAAAGAGATCTTCTTTGAAGTTCTACAACACCCAAGTTCGAAAGAATCTCAAACTGTGATGCAGGTTGACTTAGAGCCCAACTAGATCGATCCACTTATTTTATACCTCAAAGATGGCATACTACCCAGGGATCCGAAAGAAGCTCGAAAGTTGAGAAACTAAGCATCTCGTTATGTCCTATATAAGAATAAGCTGTATAAGAGGTCAAACTCCTTGCCACTTCTTAGATGTCTTCGATCCTCTGAAGTTGATTATGTATTGAAGGAAGTCCATCAAGGTGTATGTGGGAATCACCTTGGAGTCAGATCATTATCTTACAAGCTCCTTCATCAAGGATACTATTGGTCGACTATGCAATAGGATACCACAGATTATGTGAAGAGATGTGATCGATGTCAGAGAAATACCAACATTCAGAGGCAACCAACTTCACAACTCACACCTCTAAGTGCTCCTTAGCCATTTGTGTAGTGGAGGATGGACATACTTGGATCCTTTCTCATGGCATCTAGACAAAAAGAATTTTTTTTGATAGTTGTGGATTACTTCGCCAAGTGGATTGAGGCCGAACACCTGACGAAAATCACTGAAGCTAAAGTATAGAATTTCATCTGAAAGTCAATAGTTTGTAGATTTGGCCTACCTCAGACTTTTATAATAGATAATGGATGTTAGTTTGTGGAAGCAAAATTTATTGAGTTTTATGAAGATTGAAATATCTTCCATCATTTTACATCAATAGCCCACCCACAAGCAAACGACGAAGTCGAGGTAACAAACAAGACTCTATTGCAAGGGATCAAAGCGAGACTCAAAAGAACAAAAGGGATATGGGTGGATGAACTCTATCATATTCTTTGGGCTTATAGAATCACTCAAAGGTTGGTAATTGGAGAAACTTCCTTTGCCCTAACTTTTGGAACTAAAGCAGTAATACCGATCGAGCTCGAACTTTTCTTGGTAGGAGTTGAAGGCTTCAGCAAATAGGACAACTCATAGGACCTTAGAGCAAACCTCGACTTGCTAGAAGAAAAATGGGAAAAAGCCCAAATTTAGATGGCAGCTTATAAATAGAAGGTGGCTCGCTACTATAATTTCAAGGTTAGAAGTAAAATCTTCAAAGTAGGAGATCTAGTGCTACGAAGGATAGACATCTCTCAACCACAAAGACAAGAAAAGCTCTCTCCGAACTGGGAAGGCTCTTATGAGGTTATGAAAATCGTCTGACCAGGAATATATTATCTAAAGGAGCTTAGAGGGGCTATGCTTCCATGACCATGAAATTCAAAAAACTTAAAAATGTACTATCAATAATCTCATCTTAATAAAATTCTATTATTTTAACATTCTTATCATTGGTACAAAACTATGTGATGATAGAAAATTGTCTAACTAAACTATATTTTCAAATAAAGTAGAAGGCCTTCGGTTATTTAAGACAGAAGGTTAATCTCGTCGTAGCGAGGGTGAAGGCCTTCGATTATTTAAGATCGGAGGTTAACCTCATCCAAGCGAGGGTGAAGGCCTTCGGTTATTTAAGACAGGAGGTCAACCTCATCAAAGCGGACAGGAGGTCAACCTCATCCAAGCGAGGGTGAAGGCCTTTGATTATTTAAGATAGGAGGTTAACCTTATCCAAGCAAGGATGAAGATCTTCGGTTATTTAAGATAGGAGGTTAATCTTATCGTAGTGAGGGTAAAGCCTCTGATTATTTAAGATAGGAGGTAAACTATGAATGTAGAGACTTTTGGCTCATGGATGCTTCAAATTCATAAACAAGAGGGATAAATATACAAAACACCGAATTGAAGCTATTATTTCGAGAGGACATTGACATCAAACACCATAAGAAAAATAAAGAAAATTAGCAAGCATCAAACCAAAGTGAAACACAGAAAGGTAAATGAAAGATATCATTTTATTAAAACTAAAGTTCATTACACAAGATCTCGAGACTGGTTAAAAAAAAAAAGAAAAAAGAAAAGAAGAGAGGGAAGTTGAAGTCCTACTCGGAATCAAACTTTGGACTACCGACCCCAGCTAACATAAGAGCATGCTTCAAATCGTTAATTTTTTCTTCCAAATCTCTCTTCGCTACTAAACTCTCACCAAGCAATTTATTGGCTCTCTGGAGATCGTCTTCTATTTTTCTTAGTCTTTTTCTTAGAATCATAGATTCGGCTTCGGCATCCTTCACTACATTCTCATTATAAGTTGTCTGGATCTTGATTTGCAAGAGTTCGACCTTGGTCTTTGTAGAAACTGATCAAGAGTTTTAGGATTAGATTTTGAAACATTTTCAGATCTATGTAGTGGTAGACATGAATTAATCATATTAATTCATAATAAAACATAAAAGCCCTAGAACTAGGATCCTATTACATGTTCTAAGCATGATATTAAATCAAAAATTGTTGATCATATCAACATAGATCTATACTAGATCTAAACTAGATATATAATAGAAAGATTAGATGGTGCGGACACCAGAGCCATCAGAAGTCAGCAATATAATTTAGATTCAATTTGAATTGAAGAAGCCATATCAGAATAACTCTACTTTAGTTATTTTGTTCTAGTCCTTTTGATTTAATCAATTAGTTCTTTTGATGCATTTAGTTTTGGATCCATAGGATAATACTTGGGTTTATTTTGGATTGAGCCTTATTTGGAAAGAGACCATCATAAAGAAGCAAGCTTGGTCCACATCATCTTTAGAGCCACCACCCTCCACACGCCTAGGGAGCAAATACACACGCCAGTTTGTATCATGCCCAAGGATCCTCATGCCAAGTTGTGCCAGGCATCAAGCACCCATATGGAGTTCCTTTTCTTCCCTAGGATTCCTTAAGAGTTCTTGATTTCTTACTTATTTTGTTAAAAGGCTGATTTCTTTCCTATGGTTTCATAAAAGATAGATATGATATATTATTATATTTGGAAACCATACATAATGTTTTACTTTTTTGTTAGGAGGGTTGATTTTTTTCTTGTAAAGAAAATAGGATTCCTAAAGAAATAAGACCCCTAGGATCCTATATAAACCCATGTATCTTTCATGAATGGGATAATGAATGAATGAATCAATTTATAATTCCCATAAATACTTATGTTGGTCGCTCCGAGATGGAGAGGGTGTGAGATCCAAAATCATCCCACGAGGGGAGAGTGTGAGGTCCACCTTTTTCTATCTCTTTAACCTTCATTTCTTGAGATTCAGTGTTTCTACGACCTTGATTCATCTTCACCATCTACCAACATAAGCCTATTCCACCAAAAGAAGATCTGTCTCCTCCAAGATTCTTTATCTATCATGCAGAGAGAGAAAGAGTGATCTATTATTCTACAGATCAAACATTGACAAGGATCTTCATTCCTTCTCAACTGATTTTTGATTTTTTTACTTATTTTTTTTAGATCTTATGTTGGTAAAGATCCAATTCTTTATCGATAGATCTGCTTGGTTAAAAGATTAAGAGCTCTAATCAGGGTAGTTTCTTAACTACCATGATTCAGATTCTTCTTATCTTTTTTTGGATTTCTTGCGGGCTTAATTTCTTGCTATCCTTCATTTCATTTATATTTTTTTTTACAATTATTCATAAGCATATTTAATTTTTGCTATCTATCTATTTACTTTATTATTGCTAGTTATTTACTGATCTCTAAAATGACATTCATCAGCATCATTTAGATTGATCGTGCTTTGATCTCATGTCAATCAGTCATGCCTTCTGAGCAGAGTATAGGCAATTATACTGTCTGTCCTAAGAATAATGTATCACGATCGAACATGATTTATTATTGATGAACGGAAGAAAGTTTTGTATTTTCTTTTTTTTTTCTTTTTTTTAGGCTGTCTCGCATCAATTTGGTATCAGAGCAGGATTGGTTAGGACTTTAGTTTAAATTTTGAAATTTAAAATTTTTGTAAGTTAAATTTTCATAATTTAAATTTCATAATTTACTTTTCAGTATTTTTTTTCTTCTTTTTTACTGCATCTTATTCCTACATCCTAGACTTGCATGACCACTAGATTAGGTATCTAGTACCAATGTCCTACTTTCTTACCCAGTACCAACATGGATCTCAATATAGCAGCCATCATTAATGTCCTGACTGAGAAATTTGATGATATGAAAGATTTTATGAAAACCATGAGTGAAAGAATAACAGTACTAGAAGAAGCTAGGCAAAGATAATCTAAATCTGAGTCTCCCCAACTACCTATAGGACAGAGAAGAAGGAACCTCGACCTAGATCGACCTATAGCTGCATGCCCCCATCATAACCAATTCGATCGGGATGAGCATGTCCTTAGGAATGTAAAGATCGAAGCCTCAAGTTTTGGTGGTTGTCTAGATTTGAGAGAGTATCTAGATTGAGAATCGGGCATAGACCACTATTTTGGATGGTACGAAATATCTAAAGTAAGAAGAGTTAGGTTTGCTAGGATGAAGTTGGTTAGGCTAGCCCGACTTTATTGAAAAAGTGTTGAATGCCTTCTCAACTAGAGAAGATAAGATCCGATAGAAACCTAGGATGAAATGAAGAAATAACTTAGAGAAAAATATCTCCCCACCTCCTACCAACAAAGACTTTTAGATCAGTGGCAGAGACTTACTCAAGAAAATAGACCAGTCATAGAGTACATCATGAGATTTGATGAGTACCTCATGAGATGTGGAGTAACTGAAGATAGGGTTGTTACCTTGTCTAGATTTAGAGCTAGATTACGAGAAGATATCCAGCATGAGCTCTTTTTGTGAGAGGTAACCACGTTAGAACAAGCTTATCAACTTATCCTAGACTTTGAGAGATTTTTTAGATATTCGATCATCCGTCGTCTTGAACCTAGCCGAGTAACCCCTTCTGGATCGAGATCCAATGCTACCCAGACTCCTAGTAATGGACCTCCACCTACAAATCCTATTATGAGAAAAGAAGATAAAGAAAAAAGAGTTGCAGGAGAGTTATCTAAGAAAAGTAGTTCTCGATCCCACTGCTTCAAGTACCATGGTTATGATCATTTTGCTGCACAATGTTCCAATCGATCATTATTTATGAAAGAATTAGAAGAGAAAACTCTAGAAAATATTGAGGAGAAAGTTTATGAAGCTGATCCAGACTTAGCTGAGCAGTTTGAGAGTACTGAGGAAATCCTAAGTTTTGTTGCATCGGAGTCAAACCTTAGGCTTGGAGTCATTAGGTATGTTCTAGCACAGACTAAGGAGAGTGAAGACTGGTGTAAGACTTTTATTTTTCATACTTTCATAAAATTTAGTGATAAAATTTATAAGGTGATCATTGATAGTGGTAGCTGTATCAACGTCATCTCCACCGATATGGTTAAGCGATTAGGATTAGCTCCTGTAGATCATTCCAGTCCATATCATGTATCTTGGATAGATTCCTCCTCTATTTTCATCAAACTTAGATGCTGTATTCCCATCCAGCTTCATTCTTATCAGGATCATGTTTGATGCGATGTCTTATTCATTGTTAGGGATAAACTCCACTCCCATCGAAGTCCAGTCGGATGCTCAGTGGATAATACAATCGGTAGTCATGAAAAAGCTTTAGTGGATGAGCCCCTTCCGAACTCCTCAGCGGCCGAACTTCTCTAAGAGTCGGACTCCTCCCAGACAGCTCCTTTGATCGAATTTCTACGGAGGCCAAACTTCTTTCGAACTCCTCCAGCAGTCGAGCTTCTACGGGAGCCGAACTCCTTAGTGGCTGGACTTCTCCTTCAGTCGGGCTTCTATGAAAGCCAAACTTCTTACAGACTGTTGATGGATTCCTACAGACGATCCCACTACTGAACGGTTACAATTATCATGATAATAATGCTTGTCATTTATCAAGTCAATCACGATCGATATTTATTAGGACGGTTACGACAGTCATTAATCAAGGTAGTTACAATAAGCTCTGTCTATAAAAAGGACCCTCCAAATATGCTTACTCTAGGCTCTAAGCTCTCCTCTCCTCCTCTAAACTCTGTCGAACTCCACACTGAACACTCTATTTTTGTTGGCCAGAGCTAACTTGACTGTCGGAGGGTCCTGCTAGAGCCACCCCCATCGACTCCAAATGGGATTTTATTTTGTAGGTCACCAATGGTGACCTCGTCCTCCTCCACTCTAGCTCAATTCGATGTCAACCAAATTTTGTACCAACAGATTTGGTGCTAGAAGGAGGGTCCTCTGTTCTTGAGGTTTTCTTGATCTTAAAGGAGTGCTCAGCAGTGATCTAGAGTTCTTCCCAGAAAAAATGCCTCCCAGGAAAGCTTCGACTTGGCGATCAATGGCTTCTATAGCCAGATCCCATCCAGATACATCAGTTCTTGCTCCAGCTTCGGTAACTCAAGCTCCACCTATAGCCATAGTGGATTCGGAGCAGTTTAACCTACTGATGCAGTGGATTCAGAGCCTCATCGAGATGGTACAGGCCATGTGGTCGCCCCCGATGACAACTCCACCAAGAAACCCACCATCGATGGAGGGCATGCCCGTCGCCATTAGGAAGGAGAAATAGAGAGTAGAGGATCTAAGTTCGGATCATGGTTCTCCTCTGGAGGAGACCTTCCCTATCTGTAGTCGGAAGCCCTCCAAAGTCTGCGATTGAGACGACGTCCTCAATAACAAACTACAGAAGTTGGACCGATGGATTGAGGAGCTCAGCCACGTCGCCCTAGTTCACCATAACGATGTCCACACCGATCCTCCTTTCTCTCTCCGAATTATGCAAGTGCCCATTCCACCGAACTTCAAGCTCCCTCAACTTGAAAGCTACGATGGAACTTCTAATTCGGTTGATCATCTAGAGACGTTTCAGACCATGATGCTGCTTCATGGTGCACCAGATGACATATTATGCCGAACTTTTCCATCTATCTTAAAGGAAGTAGCAAGAAACTGATACTCGATATTGAAGTTAGGTACGATCTACTCTTTTGATCAGATGAGCCATCAGTTCGTGGCTCACTTCATCAGCAGCCAACGTCTTCACCAAGGTTTGGATTTCCTGATGAATGTCAAGTAGAAGCAGGAGAAATCCATCTGGACTTATGTCACCCAATTTAATGCCGCGGCATTGGAGGTCTGGGATCTAGATCAGTCTGTTGCAATGAACGCGCTCAAAGGCAGCCTTCAGAAGAATGATTTGCTATTTTTCTTAAAAAAAGTATCCCAGGAACTTTGCCGATCTGCTAGCCCGGGTCGAGAGATATGCCCGTACGGAAGAAGCCTTCAAATTGAAGGACGAAGAAGTCGCAGGAGAGTGGTGGGCAGATGAGTCTAATAAATCCACAACTGATGAAGGGTCGAGTGAAGTTTGGCCACGCTCATGGACTCCCCTCGAATGCAAGCAAGTCCGAACTCCTCGAGCTCGTCATCAAGGAAGTCCCGACAAAAGGGCACGAAGAAGTTCTTCTTTCAGAAGGTTCCACAACTACGCCCCCCTCAGTGCTTCTAAGGCAAGTTCTGATGAAAATTAGGAACCAACTATCAAGATCAGAAGAATTATGATCTCCCGCAAATAAGCACGATCGAAGCAAGCACTACCTCTATCATCGCGACCACGACCACGACACTAAAGAATGTGTTCAGCTCCAAGACAAAATCGAGGAGCTCGTTAGGAGAGGCCAGTTGGGTCAGTTCCTCGAACGTCAATTTGAAGTAGAAGAAGATCGGCCGAGGGCGCTGCTATAGCCAGAACCACCAATGATGGAGGAACAACAGAAAGGTCGATCGCCTCCCATATCATCTGAAGGAAAAATCCTGATTTTTTGGATCAGGTTCATTCAGATCTGATTGGATCAAGAGATATATTTTAATTTTTTTTTCTTTCTTTGATCCAAATTAGATCTGTGATGTTTTAGATTCGATCTTTATTATTCTAATAATAAAAATAAAATATAGATAAATTAAATTAAATTTAATTTATCTTGATGTAGGATAATCCTATTATCTGTTGATGATCCTGTAAGCAGCGAAAGATTCTGAATCTAGCCACATAAGTGCCTGATCTCTACCGATATCAACTCAGACTAGATTTGGAGATCCTCTTCTTCTCTATCATGTCTCCAAAAATTAGATCTGAATATGATTTGGAGGATCTTCAAAATGACTTTCGAAGATCAGTAGTTGTCCTTTGTAGCAGCGCAGCCTTTTAGCTTCTGTGCCTTTCTCTCGTCTGAGCGTTGCACTCCACTGTGATCCCCAAACTTCTTTGAGCATGGAGAGGAGAGGGAGAAGATGGACTTGTTGTGGAGAGGAGGAGAGGCAGCCTTTAGGGCATGGAAATTTTTTTAGTAGAGTCTCCCTGAGTTGGTGCCAGGGTCTTATTTATAGACTATCGTGATCAACTCCTCTTCTTCCCACACATCCATAACTCTTTTATGAAAATTACGATCTAAATCTTGATTGGTGGAAAAGAATTCCTGGATCATCCTTAGATGGTGCCTAAGACCACTCAAAGTTGGTTCTAGAGTGAGTCTAATCAGAATCCAAAAAGATGAGACTGATCCCTATCCAATAGGGGAACTCCTGGTCCGCCGCCAAACTTGGGCCGCACGCAAAGGGTGGCGTCGCCCTCCTCCTGCCAAGATCTGGCAGGGGACAAGCCCACAGCTCTCCAATAGGTGCACACATGACATGAAGTTAAAGTATAAAGTCAAGTATTTGATCAGTCAAAGGTCAACTGTTGACCAAACAGAAGGACGAGAAAATGGCAGAGTGACCAAAAATGACTAGGTATTGTCTTACAAAATAAGACAACCCTTTTCTGACTGGACAGGCCTCTAGTTCAGACCCAAGTAAAGGCTCTAAGTTGAGTACAAACTCCTTTGGTCAGTCAGGACAACATATTTATGATAGCAGAAAAAAACGTAAGGTTGCAAATCGCAGTGCTAGTACGATTTTTTAACACTAATTGAATCTCATTCAGATCAATTAAATTGGATCAGTTCAATATGATCACCAGATTTAAATTCTTATATTTGGTAGATCCATTAGTTCAGTTCTGGTATGGGAAAAAAAAAAAATAATGAATATGTCACGATCCTAATCATCGACATCATCGGGAAAACTCCTTTTGATGGACAAAGCTCTTCTGATTCAACAGCTAGAAGATCGATTCATCAAATCATTTCTAATTGCTCCCAAAATCTGACTAGTGATTACCAAGCCAGTATATGGTGGCCAACCCATAAGATTTTGAATGCGAACCTCTTGGTGCAGCTAGCTGTGTGATTAAGTTCTTCTATCTTGAGCCCCGAATATGTGGGATAGGTTAAGGTAACTCAATTCAAATCCTAGTTAGTGAATCTACCATCGATGAATGTAAATCATTTACGGCACTTCAGGGTCGGATAGTGAAAACTAAAAATAGACAACTCTTTCTATTATTTCACTCTGCAATGGCTTATGGGCTTCTGAACTTGATTCTCATGATCCATATAGGTGCTCCTCCACCACTGAGGTAGATAGATTCCATCTTGATGCAATTCAGTTCCTTACATATGAACAATGACTGTAGCAACATACACCTCAGGATTCCCATATGGCTAGGAGAAGTACCCGAATTGTGGTGTAGTCAAACTATAACACCTGCTCAAGGTGAAACTGCCGATGCACTTCAGGTCAAAAAACTAGGAACATATAACGATCGCATTGTGAGCATCGAGTCAGTCATTGACGAGAAGTAGACTTCCTAATGGACGTACTTGAGGTGGTCACGGCTGGCAGTGCCCTCATTCTCTAACGAGTATTCTGTACTCTCTTCTTGGTCTCCACACCAGGACTCAAGACTCATCTACTAAAGAGAAGTGATGTAACCAAACCTTCTGGATTAATCACCATCCTCATGATTATCCAATGGTCGGGAGCGATTTTATGAGTTAATTAATGATTATCATGTCATTAAATGGTCTCAACTTTGATTGAAATACTATGAATTTTCATACCTTAAACTCACATAAGGATGTTATCACAGGACACGTAAAGTACACAGATATGGTGATAGAAAATAAACCCATTTTATTGATTATATCAAATTATTAATTTTGCCTCCAGAAGTGTATTTACACAGTGTCCAGTCCAATCTGGCTCAGGGCACATATGTCTTAACAATCTGTCCACTTATCCAAGTCAATTGGCTACCAAGTCTAAGTCCCATCTTCTGAAAGGTGGGCTTCGAATTTTTGTTGTGTCCCAACGGCTTTGTAAGTGGGTCGTGCCGTATTGTCTGCGGAGTTTGACTCTCTTGACCTCGACGTAAGCCCTTCTTGAGTAATCACGGATGAGGTGTATCGGCCGCCTCAACTAATGGCATTGTGGATTCTGGTGATACCTCGACTCTTTAGCCAAGGGCTATTGGCCGCCATTGTTGTTGCAGTACAGAGACTAATGCATACTGATGGCATTACATCGTCGATATTTATGTAGCAAACTTTTAGTACTACAAGAATAGCTTCCTTCGCTGCT
>QRFJ01001473.1:234388-291073 GCA_006176705.1 Cocos nucifera | reverse complement strand
TCACACCCTCTCCCTCTCGGAGCGACCAACATAAGTATTTATGGGAAATTATAAATTGATTCATTCATTCATTATCCTCATTCATGAAAGATACATGGGATTTATATAGGATCCTAGGGGTCCTTATTTCTTTAGGAATCCTATTTTCTTTACAAGAAAAAAATCAACCCTCCCAACAAAAAAGTAAAACATTATGTATGGATTTCCAAATATAATAATATATCATATCTATCTTTTATGGAAACCATAGGAAAAGAAATCTAGCCTTTTAACAAGAATAAGTAAGAAATCAAGAACTCTTAAGGAAAATCCTAGGGAAGAAAAAGGAACTCCATATGGGTGCTTGATGCCTGGCACAACTTGGCATGAGGATCCTTGGGCATGGATACAAACTGGCGTGTGTATTTGCTCCCTAGGCGTGTGGAGGGTGGTGGCTCCAAAGATGATGTGGACCAAGCTTGCTTCTTTATGATGGTCTCTTTCCAAATAAGGCTCAATCCAAAATAAACCCAAGTATTATCCTATGGATCCAAAACTAAATGCATCAAAAGAACTAATTGATTAAATCAAAAGGACTAGAACAAAATAACTAAAGTAGAGTTATTCTGATATGGCTTCTTCAATTCAAATTGAATCTAAATTATATTGCTGACTTCTGATGGCTCTGGTGTCCGCACCATCTAATCTTTCTATTATATATCTAGTTTAGATCTAGTATAGATCTATGTTGATATGATCAACAATTTTTGATTTAATATCATGCTTAGAACATGTAATAGGATCCTAGTTCTAGGGCTTTTATGTTTTATTATGAATTAATATGATTAATTCATGTCTACCACTACATAGATCTGAAAATGTTTCAAAATCTAATCCTAAAACTCTTGATCAGTTTCTACAAAGACCAAGGTCGAACTCTTGCAAATCAAGATCCAGACAACTTATAATGAGAATGTAGTGAAGGATGCCGAAGCCGAATCTATGATTCTAAGAAAAAGACTAAGAAAAATAGAAGACGATCTCCAGAGAGCCAATAAATTGCTTGGTGAGAGTTTAGTAGCGAAGAGAGATTTGGAAGAAAAAATTAACGATTTGAAGCATGCTCTTATGTTAGCTGGGGTCGGTAGTCCAAAGTTTGATTCCGAGTAGGACTTCAACTTCCCTCTCTTCTTTTCTTTTTTCTTTTTTTTTTTAACCAGTCTCGAGATCTTGTGTAATGAACTTTAGTTTTAATAAAATGATATCTTTCATTTACCTTTCTGTGTTTCACTTTGGTTTGATGCTTGCTAATTTTCTTTATTTTTCTTATGGTGTTTGATGTCAATGTCCTCTCGAAATAATAGCTTCAATTCGGTGTTTTGTATATTTATCCCTCTTGTTTATGAATTTGAAGCATCCATGAGCCAAAAGTCTCTACATTCATAGTTTACCTCCTATCTTAAATAATCAGAGGCTTTACCCTCACTACGATAAGATTAACCTCCTATCTTAAATAACCGAAGATCTTCATCCTTGCTTGGATAAGGTTAACCTCCTATCTTAAATAATCAAAGGCCTTCACCCTCGCTTGGATGAGGTTGACCTCCTGTCCGCTTTGATGAGGTTGACCTCCTGTCTTAAATAACCGAAGGCCTTCACCCTCGCTTGGATGAGGTTAACCTCCGATCTTAAATAATCGAAGGCCTTCACCCTCGCTACGACGAGATTAACCTTCTGTCTTAAATAACCGAAGGCCTTCTACTTTATTTGAAAATATAGTTTAGTTAGACAATTTTCTATCATCACATAGTTTTGTACCAATGATAAGAATGTTAAAATAATAGAATTTTATTAAGATGAGATTATTGATAGTACATTTTTAAGTTTTTTGAATTTCATGGTCATGGAAGCATAGCCCCTCTAAGCTCCTTTAGATAATATATTCCTGGTCAGACGATTTTCATAACCTCATAAGAGCCTTCCCAGTTCGGAGAGAGCTTTTCTTGTCTTTGTGGTTGAGAGATGTCTATCCTTCGTAGCACTAGATCTCCTACTTTGAAGATTTTACTTCTAACCTTGAAATTATAGTAGCGAGCCACCTTCTATTTATAAGCTGCCATCTAAATTTGGGCTTTTTCCCATTTTTCTTCTAGCAAGTCGAGGTTTGCTCTAAGGTCCTATGAGTTGTCCTATTTGCTGAAGCCTTCAACTCCTACCAAGAAAAGTTCGAGCTCGATCGGTATTACTGCTTTAGTTCCAAAAGTTAGGGCAAAGGAAGTTTCTCCAATTACCAACCTTTGAGTGATTCTATAAGCCCAAAGAATATGATAGAGTTCATCCACCCATATCCCTTTTGTTCTTTTGAGTCTCGCTTTGATCCCTTGCAATAGAGTCTTGTTTGTTACCTCGACTTCGTCGTTTGCTTGTGGGTGGGCTATTGATGTAAAATGATGGAAGATATTTCAATCTTCATAAAACTCAATAAATTTTGCTTCCACAAACTAACATCCATTATCTATTATAAAAGTCTGAGGTAGGCCAAATCTACAAACTATTGACTTTCAGATGAAATTCTATACTTTAGCTTCAGTGATTTTCGTCAGGTGTTCGGCCTCAATCCACTTGGCGAAGTAATCCACAACTATCAAAAAAAATTCTTTTTGTCTAGATGCCATGAGAAAGGATCCAAGTATGTCCATCCTCCACTACACAAATGGCTAAGGAGCACTTAGAGGTGTGAGTTGTGAAGTTGGTTGCCTCTGAATGTTGGTATTTCTCTGACATCGATCACATCTCTTCACATAATCTGTGGTATCCTATTGCATAGTCGACCAATAGTATCCTTGATGAAGGAGCTTGTAAGATAATGATCTGACTCCAAGGTGATTCCCACATACACCTTGATGGACTTCCTTCAATACATAATCAACTTCAGAGGATCGAAGACATCTAAGAAGTGGCAAGGAGTTTGACCTCTTATACAGCTTATTCTTATATAGGACATAACGAGATGCTTAGTTTCTCAACTTTCGAGCTTCTTTCGGATCCCTGGGTAGTATGCCATCTTTGAGGTATAAAATAAGTGGATCGATCTAGTTGGGCTCTAAGTCAACCTGCATCACAGTTTGAGATTCTTTCGAACTTGGGTGTTGTAGAACTTCAAAGAAGATCTCTTTTGGCAATTCACTTAGAGCCAGAGTAGCTAATTTGGAGAGGAGGTCGGTCCTAGTATTCTCTGCTCTAGGGATCTGCTGAACATCAAAGCTACTAAAGACTGAAGTTAGGCTCCTTATCTTTTCCAAGTATCTCTTCATACTTTCCTCCTGAGCTTCATAATTACTATTAACTTATCCTAACACCAACTAAGAATCACCGTAGACTTTCACATGATTTGCTTCTAATTCTTTTGCTATTCTCAATCCAATGATCAATGCTTCATATTCAGCTCTGTTATTTATTGTAGGAAACTCAAAGCATAGTGCATACTCAACAATAACTCCTTCTGGATTGATTAGAATCAAGCTTGTATCTACTTCTGAAGCATTAAATGAACCATCTACATATAGAGCCCAGAAATTTTTAGGAAGGTCTGCTCTTTCTTCAATGAGGTTCATCCAAGAATTAGAAGTACAAACTTCTTACTATTCATATTCAATTGGATTCGAAATGGTTCACTCTACCATGAAGTCAGCCAATATCTAAGCTTTAATGGATGGATGTGGCTAAAAATTGATTTCAAACTTGGTAAGTTCAATCGCCCATTTAGCTATTCTCCCATAGGTGTCGAGTTGATGAAGAACTACTTTAATAGGTTGATTAGTGAGAAGCATGATTGTATGCCCCTGCAAATAAGGTCAAAGCTTTCGAGCTGTAATCAATAGGACATAAGTTAGTTTTTCTAATTTTGTATACCTTATTTCAGTATCCCTCAGAACTCGACTTATATAGTAGATAGGCTTTTGAATTTTTGTCCCCTCTCTGATCAGGATAGCCCCAATTGCTGCAGGTGACACCACCAGATACAAGAAAAATTCTTCATCGGGTTTGGGTTTGGCAAGGAGAGAAGGTGAGCCGAGGTAGTTCTTTAATTCTTCAAAAGTTTGTTGACACTCAAGAGTCCAACAAAAGTTCTTTGGCTGCTTGAGCACTTGAAAGAAGATATGCAACGCTTGGCTGATCTCGAAATGAACTAGTTTAGGGCTGCAACATTTTCCATCAAGCATTGGACCTCTTTTATTATTTTTGGTGTAGTCACTTCTTAAATGGCTCTAATCTTCTTGGGATTTGCTTCAATACCATGCCTTGACACCATAAATCCTAGGAACTTTTTCGACGTTACTCCGAAGGCACACTTAGTTGGATTTAGCTTCATCTTATACTTTTGAAGTGTGCTGAAGATCTCCTCAACATCGATGATATGATTTATTATAGATCGACTTTTGACTAGCATGTCATCCACATAGATCTCTATATTATGGCCAATTTGCTCTTTGAAGATCTTATTCATCAGACGTTGATAAGTGGCACCTACATTCTTTAGTCCAAAGGACATAATCCTGTAATAATAAAGACCACAGTCAGTAATAAAAGTAGTTTTTCTTTATTCTCTAATGTCATTCGGATTTGATTATAACTGAAAAAGGCATCCATGAAAGTGAGGAGTTGATCGCCTGAAGTGGCATCCACTAGTTGATCAATTCTAGCTAAGGGATAGCTATCTTTTGGGCAAGCTTTGTTCAAGTCTGTAAAATCTATGCACATCCTCTACTTGTTGTTTGCTTTTTTGATGAGAACAGCATTTGCAATCTAGTTCGGATAAGACATTTTTTGGATGAAATTGGCTTTAAGAAGCTTGTCAACTTCTTCTATGATGACTTTCTACCGTTCTAGTACAAAGCTATGCTTCTTTTGCTTTACTAGCCGACATTTAAGATCCATGGCTAAATAATCTTCCATTAATTCTGCATCAATCCCTGGCATATCCAGAGGTACCCAGGCAAAGACATCAGCATTTCTTCATAGAAAGGTGACGAGTTGCTTCCAGACTCCTTCCAGGTTAGAGTCGATTTGAACAATATGATCTTTGTTTCCATCATTCAAAGGTTTTGCAACAAGATCGTCATTTGGTTTTCCTTCCTCAATCAGGTCATCACAGGCATCAAGTATGTCTACTGGACAAGGATCTATTTGCTTTCCCTCTTGTAAGTGAAGGGAAATCCTTATTTCCCGGTCCAGGTTCGTCCAGATCTGATTAGATCAAGAGATATATTTCAAAAATTTTCTCTTGATCTTAATCAGATCTTGATATATTTCAGATCTGATTCTTATTATTTTAATAAATAAAATAAAATAAGATAAATTAAATCAAATTTCAATTTACCTGATTTGGGTAATCCTATTACCCTGTAGATGATCCTGATTGCAGCGGAAGGTTCTGGATCTTAGCCACGCAAGCCTGGCCTCTGGCCGGTATCTACCAGGTTGGATCTATCCACTCGGGTTGGATCTGGAGATCCTCTTCTTCTCTATCACACCTCCAAAAATCAGATCTGGATCTGATCTGGAGGATCTTCAAAACTCTTTTGAAGATCTGCAGTCGTCCTTTTGCAGCAGCGCAGCCTTCTTGCTTTTGATCGCCTTTCCTTGATCTGAATCGCACCAACCTAAGTCCAAAACACCTTTTGGACGTGGAGAGCAAGGGGAGAAGAGACTATGGCATGGAGAAGGAGGGGAGAGGCAGCCTTGGGGCGTATCTAATTAGCATTGGAATTAGGGTTGGGCGCAGGGTCTTATTTATAGACCTCTTGTGATCCAACTCCTCTTCCTCTCAACCAATCACAACCCTTTGTGAAATCAGATCTAAATCTGATTGGTTGGAATAGAGACCCCTGGATTCCTCCTTAGAGGGCGCCTAAGACCAGTCAAACTGGATTCTTAGTAGAACTCTGATTGGAATCCAAAAGGGAGGTGGAGTCCTTGTCCAACAAGGACTCCTAGGCGCCTCCTACTTGGGCTCACGCCACCCTTGGCGTGCGCCCTTCTCCTTGCCAGGTTCTGGCAGGGGGACAGGCCCCCACCAGCTCTCCAATAGGTGCATGACATGTGGTCAAAAGTCAAAGGGTCAATGGTCAACGTTTGACCAGTCAAAGGTAGACTTTTGACCAAAGTCAAAGAACAAGAAATGGCAGGTGACCAAAAATGGCAGGTAATGTCTTACAAATAAGACAACCTATTCTGACTTGGACAACCTCCAGTCAGACCATATGAAGGCCTCTGATTGAGCACAAACTCCTTTGGCTCAGTCAGGACAACTTATTTATGATAGTAAAAGAAGAACGTTAGGTTCAATCGAGTGCTAGCACGATTTCCTTGAACCTAATTGAATCTCATTCAGATCAATTGAACTAGATCAGTTCAATTGATGATCACCAGATTCAAACCCTTGTTTGTGTGACCCAGTTAGGTTCAGTTCTGTATGGTAATGGGATATGTCATGATCTCTATCATAGACATCATCGAAACTCCTTTCGATGGATCAGAACTCTTCTGATTCGAACAGCTAGAATGATCGATCATCTAAATCATTCTAATTGCTCCCAAAATCCACCAGTGACACCTAGCAGTATATGGTGGCAACCCATCAGAGCTGAATGCGAACCTCTTGGTGCAGCTACCTGTGTGATTAAGTTCTTCTATCTTGAGCCCCGATCAGATTAGGGTTAAGGTGAACTCGTCAAACCCTAGTCTCTGTCATATGATGTAATCATTCGATTCGAGTCCAATGTGAAAATCTAAATAGAAACTCTTTCTATTATTTCACTCTGCCATGGCCATGGGCTTCAGGACTTGATTCTCATGATCATCATAGGGCTACTCCTCTACCACCGAGGTAGATAGATCCCATCTTGATGCAATCCAGTTCCTACAATGAACATGCTATAGCCAACATACACCTCAGGGTTCCATATGGCTAGGAGACCGAGTAATGGTGTAGTCAAACTATAACACCCTCAAGGTGAACTGCCGATGCATCTCAGGTCAAAGAACCAGACACACTACTGCAGCATCGAGTCAGTCATTGACGAGAAGGTAGACTTCCTAATGACTACTCGAGGTGGTCACGCTCAGTGCCCTCGTTCTCTAACGAGTACCTGTACTCTCGCTCCGGTGTCTCCACACCGTAGACTCAAGACTCATCTACTAAAGAGAAGCGATCGTACACCAACCTTCCGGATCAATCACCATCCTCGTGATGATCCTATGGTCGGGAGCTGTTTATGAGTTAATAATGATTATTCATGTCTTAAATTTTCAACTCTTGAAAATATGAATTATCATTACCATTAACTCAAAGGATGTATCACAGACACTAAATACACATGTGTGATAGAAAATAACCCATTTTCATTAATTATAGTCAAAATTATAATTTTGCCCCTAGAAGTGTATTACAAGTGTCAGCCAATTCTGGCTTCTAGGGCACATATATCTAACAATCTCCCACTTGTCCTAAAGCCAATTGGCTACAAGTCTAAGTCCCATCTTCTCAAGGTGGGCTTCGATCTTCTGCTGGCCCAACGGCTTTGTAAGTGGGTCTGCCACATTATCTGCGGAGTTGACTCTCTTGACCTCAACGTAACCTTTCTCAAGGTAATCGCGGATGAGATGATATCGCCGCTCAATGTGCTTGGACTTCTGGTGAGACCTCGGCTCCTTAGCAAGGGCTATGGCGCCATTGTTGTCGCAGTAAAGAGGAATGGCATCTGATGGCATTACTCCAATTTCTGCAGCAAACTTCTTGTACCAGAATGCTTCCTTTGCAGCCTCTGATGCAGCTATATATTCTGCTTCCATGGTGGAATCTGCTATCACAGTTTGCTTGGAACTCTTCCAGCTGACAGCTCCACCATTGCACACAAACAGACTTCCAGATGTCGACTTTCGATCATCTATATCAGACATGAAGTCCGAGTCTGTGTATCCCTTGAACTTGGAGTTCTCCATTACCAAAGACCAACATCATATCCTTAGTTCTTCTCAAGTACTTAAGGATACATTTCACAGAAGTCCAGTGTTCTTCACCTGGATTTGACTGATATCTGCTTGTGACACTCACAGCATGGGCTATATCAGGTCGTGTACATAGCATGGCATACATGAGGCTCCCTATTGCAGAAGCATAAGGGATCTTGCTCATGCGTTCTATTTCCTCAGGTGTGCTGGGGCACATCTTCTTGGAAAGATGAATACCATGTCTGAAGGGTATTAATCCCCTCTTAGAGTTTTCCATACTAAACCTCTTTAGTACTTCCTCTATGTACATCTTCTGTGAAAGTCCTAGCATCCTATTCGGTCTATCCCTATAGACCTTAATTCCTAGAATAAAGGATGCTTCACCTAGGTCTTTCATGGAGAATTCCTTGGACAACCACATCTTGACTGATGTCAACATGGGAATATCATTCCCAATAAGGAGGATGTCATCCACGTACAATACGAGGAAGACAACAGCGCTCCCACTGACCCTTTTGAAAACACATGGTTCCTCTTCATTTTTGATGAAACCAAACTTTTTGATCACATCATTGAAACGAGTGTTCCAGCTCCGAGATGCTTGCTTAAGTCCATATATGGACCTTTGCAGCTTGCAAACCTTGTGATCAGTATCACTGGATGTGAAACCTAGCGGCTGTTCCATATAGATATCTTCCTCAAGATATCCATTTAGGAATGCCGTTTTCACGTCCATTTGCCATATTTCATAATCGAAATAGGCTGCAACAGCAAGCAATGTGCGGATGGATTTTAGCATAGCTACCGGGGAAAAGGTATCCTGATAGTCAATGCCTTCACGTTGACTATAACCTTTTGCCACCAGTCTAGCCTTGAATGTCTCCACATTCCCATCTGCACCAATCTTTCTCTTGAAGATCCATTTACACCCAATAGGTACTATACCTTCTGGTGGATCTACCAAGGTCCAGACTTGGTTTGAGTGCATCGAGTCGATCTCTGACTTCATTGCCTCAAGCCATTTCTCGGAGTCGATATCTGATATCGCCTCGTTGTAGGTTTTGGGATCATCACCATGAGCACCATTACCTATGAGGAACATTTCCTCTACATCCTCTGAAATAATACCTAAGTATCTTTCAGGGGGACGGGAAACTCTTTCCGATCTACGAGGTGGAGGAGGTAGTGTTCTTATTGGCTCAACCTGATTTGGTTCCACTTGGTCCTTAGCTCGTTCTGCTTGTGAGACTTTCTCATCAAGCTTAATCTGCTTTCCAATGCCACTATCTTGAATAAACTATTTTTCAAGAAATATGGCATGTCGACTCACAATCACATTGTGGTCTTCTGGAATGTAGAAATAGTATCCTAATGACTCTTTAGGATATCCTATGAATCGAGCTCTAAAGGACCTAAACTCTAACTTGTCCGCTTGTTGTCTTTTGACATGAGCCGGACAACCCCAAATTCTGAGATGACTCAGACTTGGTTTCTTACCGTGCCATATCTCATACGGTGTGGTAGGAACGGTTTTAGAGGGAACCCTATTCAGTAAATAGATTGAAGTTAATAATGAATGTCCCCAAAGAAAATCAGGGAGGTCTGTGAAGCTCATCATGGATCGAACCATATCCAATAGAGTCCGATTTCTCCGTTCTGAAACCCCGTTGAGTTGAGGTGTTCCTGGTGGAGTCCATTGAGAGACTATGCCATTTTCCTTAAGATAGTCTAGGAATTCCCGGCTAAGGTATTCACCTCCTCGATCTGATCGAAGAACCTTAATGGGTTTTCCAGTTTGTTTTTCTACTTCATGTCTGAATTCTTTGAACTTTTCAAAAGCTTCAGACTTATGTCTCATAAGATACACATACCCATACCTAGACAGATCATCGGTAAAGGTAATGAAGTAGACAAAATTGCCTCTAGCCGGCACATCAAATGGGCCGCACACATCAGTATGTACTAGGGCAAGGAGATCTGTGGCCCTCTCCCCATGTCCAACAAAAGGGAGTTTAGTCATTTTGCCTTGAAGACAAGATTCACAAGTTGGATATGACTCAAAAGTCAATGGACTCAATAGCCCATTTTTCTCCAATTTGTTAATCCTATCTTCTGCTATATGACCTAATCTCAGGTGCCATAGATATCTGTCGTTTGGACTATCCCTAGGTCGTTTGGCATTCACGTTTTGCTCGATAGTTAAAACAGGTACATCAATATGCAACTGATAAAGACCATTAACAAGGAAACCATTTGCAATTTTATTTCTTTCATAAAGAATGTTACAATGGTCCTTAAAGAAGGTGATCACATAACCTTCTTGTGCTAAGCATGAAACAGAAATCAAATTCCTGCTAGCTGCAGGCACATAATAACAGTCTTTTAAAACTAAGTCTAAACCAGATGGTAATCGAAGAGGGTATGTTCCCACGGCTACTGCAGCAACTCTTGCTCCATTACCGACGCGTAGGATCATGTCTCCATCCCTCAGCCTCCTGCTATCCTCAAGACCCTGCATAGAAGTGCACAGATGAGCACTAGAACCAGAGTCAAGCACCCAACTGGATGCAGAAGAAACCGTAAGGTTAGACTCAATAACGAGCATACCTCCAGAAGGACCTTCCTTCTTGTTCTTTAGGGTGGCCAGGTAAGTAGGGCAGTTCCGCTTCCAATGGCCGTCGCTGTTGCAATGGAAACACTTTCCTTTGCCATCGGACCTTCTTCTTCGGATTCTGCCTTCTTCTTCTTTGATCCTTCCACCTTTTGCTTTTTCACAGACTTCTTTTTCTTTCCATAAGACTTTCTTTTGGAAGAAGTCCGTTCCATAGCAAGAACTGAGCCTTTAGAACCTTTCATAGAAAGCTCAGCGGTAACCAGCATATTCATCAACTCGGCCAAGGAATTTTGAAGTTTATGCATGTGGTAATTCATGATGAATTGCCCATATGCATCAGTCAAGGATTGCAGAATAATATCGTTCTGCAGATCCAAGTCCAACTTCACACCGAGCTTCTCAAGCTCTTCCATGTCCTTGATCATTGTCAGACAGTGATCTTGGACTGACTGCCCATCACGCATCTTAGCCTTAAAAAGTCATTTTGTGACTTGATATTTGGCTGCGCGACTCTGTTCACCAAACATCTCCTGCAGGTGAGCCAACATTTGGCGAGCAGTCCCGATATCTTCATGTTGGCGCTGGAGCTCATCAGACATCGAGCCCAACATGTAGTATCTGGCCTTATTGTCTTCGTCAATCCATTTTTCCAGAGACGCTCTCTGTTCAGTGGATGGACGAGCTGGTAAGGTGGGAGGGTCCTGGTCCAAAACATGTGTTAACTTCTCTGAACCCAAAATAATTTTGTAGTTCCTGAGCCAATCTTTATAATTGGGTCCAGTCAGTCTATGTGTGTCTAGGATACGTGCCAAGTGGGTTGGACGCAGACATTTTCCTGTAGAGAGTCAAAGATTCTAGTTAGATACTGTAATTTTGACTTGACCAATTTGTTTAGGGATTTTATTTTTAAACAAATTAGCTCCCACTATTTTCTCGGATCCCTACACTCCCTCTGTAGAGATGCGAAAATCTCCGCGATTGATGATTTCTAGTGGGTGGTGCGGTCTCACCAACTGACTCATCACCTCACCTAACAGTTATTGGTGATGGGTTAGCCAATGAGTGAACAACTCTTGTTCAATGATTCTCTAATCATGGTGCACCCAAACTTGGTCTCTAATTCATGAATCTCACCGTATCCGGAATATTGATCCACTCCTTAGTTAAGTCAGACCCACCATTTGCATAGACTGGGTTCCTAATTGGGTCTCTCACCGTATCCGAAATATTGAGCCCAACTCATCCTCCAGCCCATAGCATCCAATGCCTAATAGACATGGTTGCATCTTCCCGGTGCAACTGAGCCACTGTATCCAGCCGAGAACAATCAACCCCGGGAAGGGCCCGCACGTCTACAATGGTGGAAGACCTCAGACTTAATCTTTTCTTAGGGAGAATTGATTCAGGTCTCATTAAACTAGACTTGGCTTAGTCATAACAATTATGACTAACCTAGTGGCATGGGTTCAGCTCGGATTATTGACCACCTCAGATCAGAACTGTGTCAACAGATATGGCCAGGTAAGTGAGACCGGTGGAAGGAATATGCCGTTAACTCGCACAAGAACGCATTCAGGTCGAGTAGCTTCCAATTAAAAACCAGTCGGTCGTCTGTGCCAAACTTACCTTAGACACCAAATTGTTGAGTCAGAACCAATTGGGTTAGCCTACAATCCAGACTCTAACCTCTGAGCCTAATTAGGTCTTGCTTGATCGTGACTCGATCTTGACCCAGACTTAATCCTATTAGGCTGGTCAATTTAAGCATTGTTGATCCCATCTAACCAACTCTTGATTCGGTTTGATCAACCGCTTAGACCTAATTGAGCTACCCAAGCCCGAACCCAGTATTATGAATATGTCTTAGATCTGAAATTCTCAATTTTAGACCTAATTAATATTCCATAAACTTAATTCTTAATTAAGTTGGGTTCATAAACAAAATATGCACAATAAATCCTAGGGTTTCAGGATCTAGGGTTTTGCAGAAAGTAAGTTTTGGGTTTCTGATTAAGGACGAACACGCAGCACCCCTACACGTCATAAGAACACCCCATCGAATGGGAAGAGAGGGCCTTTAAACCCTTCTTCGTTCTTATGACCGGACGGCCAAGAGGAACGCCTTAATCAGGAACATGTAAATCTACAAAACAGTATAGATCTATATCATATATCTCATATACAAATTTAGATCTAATCAAGGCATATTTTGCATACATCTCATGTATCATAATCATGCATATTTTCAGATCTAAATTATCTCATAATAATCTAAAAAATTAGATTTAAATTGATCTAATCAAAATAAATTCTAATCTAGACAATTATGTAGAACTATTCTACAACTAGTCTAGTCATGCATCTATCATATCTCATATGATATTTAAAATTAAATAATTTTTATTTGCTGTTTATCAGATGTTATTATAACACTTATAATATCAGAAAATAGTAAATAAGAAGATCTAAAATATGATTTAATCAGATTAAATCAAAGACATGCAAAACTATTCTATAGAACTATTCTATTCTAGAACTAGTCATGCATATCTTCATGTTCTTAGATCCAAATCATTTAATTTTAATTTTTTCTGATTTCAGATCTGATCACATCTCATGTGACATCTGAAATCACTTTATTTTCTAATTAAAATAAAATTAAAATCAGATCTAAACAATTTAGAACCATGGCTCTGATACCAGTTGAAGGGAAATCCTGATTTCCCGGTCCAGGTTCGTCCAGATCTGATTAGATCAAGAGATATATTTCAAAAATTTTCTCTTGATCTCAATCAGATCTTGATATATTTTCAGATCTGATTCTTATTATTTTAATAAATAAAATAAAATAAGATAAATTAAATCAAATTTAATTTACCTGATTTGGGTAATCCTATTACCCTGTAGATGATCCTGATTGCAGCGGAAGGTTCTGGATCTTAGCCACGCAAGCGCCTGGCCTCTACCGGTATCCACTCGGGTTGGATCTGGAGATCCTCTTCTTCTCTATCACACCTCCAAAAATCAGATCTGGATCTGATCTGGAGGATCTTCAAAACTCTTTTGAAGATCTGCAGTCGTCCTTTTGCAGCAGCGCAGCCTTCTTGCTTTTGATCGCCTTTCCTTGATCTGAATCGCACCAACCTAAGTCCAAAACACCTTTTGGACGTGGAGAGCAAGGGGAGAAGAGACTATGGCATGGAGAAGGAGGGGAGAGGCAGCCTTGGGGCGTTCTAATTGAATTGCATTAGAATTAGGGTTGGGCGCAGGGTCTTATTTATAGACCTCTTGTGATCCAACTCCTCTTCCTCTCAACCAATCACAACCCTTTGTGAAATCAGATCTAAATCTGATTGGTTGGAATAGAGACCCCTGGATTCCTCCTTAGAGGGCGCCTAAGACCAGTCAAACTGGATTCTTAGTAGAACTCTGATTGGAATCCAAAAGGGAGGTGGAGTCCTTGTCCAACAAGGACTCCTAGGCGCCTCCTACTTGGGCTCACGCCACCCTTGGCGTGCGCCCTTCTCCTTGCCAGGTTCTGGCAGGGGGACAGGCCCCCACCAGCTCTCCAATAGGTGCATGACATGTGGTCAAAAGTCAAAGGGTCAATGGTCAACGTTTGACCAGTCAAAGGTAGACTTTTGACCAAAGTCAAAGAACAAGAAATGGCAGGTGACCAAAAATGGCAGGTAATGTCTTACAAATAAGACAACCTATTCTGACTTGGACAACCTCCAGTCAGACCATATGAAGGCCTCTGATTGAGCACAAACTCCTTTGGCTCAGTCAGGACAACTTATTTATGATAGTAAAAGAAGAACGTTAGGTTCAATCGAGTGCTAGCACGATTTCCTTGAACCTAATTGAATCTCATTCAGATCAATTGAACTAGATCAGTTCAATTGATGATCACCAGATTCAAACCCTTGTTTGTGTGACCCAGTTAGGTTCAGTTCTGTATGGTAATGGGATATGTCATGATCTCTATCATAGACATCATCGAAACTCCTTTCGATGGATCAGAACTCTTCTGATTCGAACAGCTAGAATGATCGATCATCTAAATCATTCTAATTGCTCCCAAAATCCACCAGTGACACCTAGCAGTATATGGTGGCAACCCATCAGAGCTGAATGCGAACCTCTTGGTGCAGCTACCTGTGTGATTAAGTTCTTCTATCTTGAGCCCCGATCAGATTAGGGTTAAGGTGAACTCGTCAAACCCTAGTCTCTGTCATATGATGTAATCATTCGATTCGAGTCCAATGTGAAAATCTAAATAGAAACTCTTTCTATTATTTCACTCTGCCATGGCCATGGGCTTCAGGACTTGATTCTCATGATTCATCATAGGGCTGCTCCTCTACCACCGAGGTAGATAGATTCCCATCTTGATGCAATCCAGTTCCTACAATGAACATGCTATAGCCAACATACACCTCAGGGTTCCATATGGCTAGGAGACCGAGTAATGGTGTAGTCAAACTATAACACCCTCAAGGTGAACTGCCGATGCATCTCAGGTCAAAGAACCAGACACACTACTGCAGCATCGAGTCAGTCATTGACGAGAAGGTAGACTTCCTAATGACTACTCGAGGTGGTCACGCTCAGTGCCCTCGTTCTCTAACGAGTACCTGTACTCTCGCTCCGGTGTCTCCACACCGTAGACTCAAGACTCATCTACTAAAGAGAAGCGATTGTACACCAACCTTCCGGATCAATCACCATCCTCGTGATGATCCTATGGTCGGGAGCTGTTTATGAGTTAATGATGATTATTCATGTCTTAAATTTTCAACTCTTGAAAATATGAATTATCATTATCATTAACTCAAAGGATGTATCATAGACACTAAATACACATGTGTGATAGAAAATAACCCATTTCATTAATTATAGTCAAAATTACAATTTTGCCCCTAGAAGTGTATTACAAGTGTCAGCCAATTCTGGCTTCTAGGGCACATATATCTAACAGTAAGGTAATGGTATAATAGTGTCATGCCAATGCTTGATCTCCCCTAAGTTCTCCAACCCCATGACTTGTTGGAAACTTCATCTTCAAGTATAGATCGAAACCATAGTCTGAAGTACATTTAAACTAGGTCAGCCGAGAACTGCATTATAAGTAAAAGGAGCCTTCATTAGTAGGAAATCAACCTAATCCCTTGATTGCTTTGGGTACCGACCTATCATAATAAATAAGATAATTATTCCTTCAATCAGCACTACATCATCGATGAATCCTACTAATGGAGAGTTTATTGGCCCCATGTGATTGTCAGATATAGATATTTTAGAGAATGCATCATAAAATAAAATATCAATAGAATTTTCATTATCAATCAAAATATGGCATACATTATAGTCAACAATGTTTAAAGTAACTACAACCGCATCATCATGTGAAAATTGGACCCCTATGCATCTTGTTTGGTGAAAGTGATGGGCTTCTCAGTTCTCTATCTCTTTACTAGTTCTGTAGATCCACTCGCTTCACCCTATCGATGTCCCCCAGAAATGGTGTTGATGATTCCAAGTGGGGGCCAATCTCCCTATGGCTCATCCCTCTAGGGTGGTTCAGGCTATGGTAGAGCTCTTGGCCAGTCCTCCCTTCTTTCTGATCGACATCTCAAAAAATGGTCCAGTCCACCTCATATAATGAGCTCCTCAATCTCATCTTGAAGCTGGATACATTCTTTAGTATCGTAACCATGGTCATGATGGTAGAGGCAGTACTTATTAGGGTTGCACTTGGCTCGCTCTTCGGCCTTGGCAACTGCTCTTTTATTTTCATTAGCACTTGGATCTTAGGAGCATTCAGAGGAGCATAATTATGAAACCATTAGGGAGGGGAGTTCCGCCATGCCCTTTTATTAGGGCTTCTCTATCGGCAAGCTCGTGGAGGAGTCCAAGCTCTTCTACGCTCAGATGGGATTCTAGAGTACAATCGAGCTTTGCTCAGTTTCTCAATGATCGCAGGCTTACTAGATTCATCCACCTGTCGTTCTTTCATGGCCTTTTCATCTTTCAGTTTGAAGGCCTCCTCCACTCGTGCGTAGCCTTCAGCCCAGGCCAACATGTCAGCAAAATCTCGAGGGTATTTCTTCTCCAAGAAGAAGAGAAGATTATTTTTTTAGAGGCCGTCCTTCAGTGCGGCCATAGCAACATATTGGTCCAAGTTTTGGACCTCTAGGATAGCAGCATTAAAGCGGTTGACATAAGTTCGAATTAACTTTTCTTCCTTCTGCTTAATATTAACGAGGGAGTCCGAACCTCGTCTCTAATGTCAGTTGCTGATAAAATGAGCCATGAACTGGTGGCTCAACTGGTCAAAAGAAAAGATGGTATCCAATTTTAGTTTCGAGTATCAATTTCTTGCTGCTTCCTTCATAGTGAAAGAAAAAGCTTAGCACAGAATGGCATCAAGCGCATCATGGAGCAACATCATGATTATGAAAGCTTCACGGTGGCCAACTGGGTTGGTGGTCCCATCATAACTTTTAAACTAGGAGAGTTTGAAGTTCGGAGGGACGGACTCATGCATGATGCGAGTGGATAAAGGAGGATCAGTCCAGATGTCATTATGGCAAGCGGGAGCAATATGGTGAAGTTCATCGATCCAACAATTCATTTCTTAAAGCTTCTGATTGAGGATATTATCTCGATCATGGATCTTAAGCGTGGCTAGTTGGAAAGGGTAATGATTCTCCAGAGGTGGAATCATGATCTGAACAGGAGCTCTCCGCTCTCTGCTTCTCCTTCCCAAGAGTCACTGGCCGACTCGTCCAGATGGATCTTCTTGGCACCGAATCTCGGCATTTTGGTGAGGGTCTTTCCAACTGAATTGGAGCTAGGGGTTGCTGCACGGCCTGTATTGCTTCAGTAAGACCTTTAACCTACTACACCAGTAGGTTGAATTGCTCTAGATCCACCATGGCTGCTGGTGGGGGTTACAGTGTCGGCGATAAAATCAGAGTAGGTTGATCCAACTAAGATCTAGCAATAGAGATGGTGGATCACTCGGTTGAAGTTCTCTTGTGTGGCATCTTAGTAGATCATAAGAAAGATTAGAGAAAAAAGAATTATAGAATTGAAGAGGAGAGGAAGAAGATGAACTTGACCGGATACTCCTTTAAGAACAAGAACTCAGTGTCCCTTCCTCTAGCGCCAATCCTATTGGTGCAGAAAATGGTGCTGATGTTAAAGTTCATTGAAGCTGGGAAAGATGAGGTTGTCGATGAGCCCTGTAAGGCAAAGTTCAAATCGAAGGTGGGTGGCTCTGGCAGAATCCTCCAACGATCAAGTTAGTTCTTCAACCAACAAGAATGGAGTACTCAGAAGAATTAATAGTAGAGAGGAGAGCTTAGAAAAAAATGTATGATAAGTATCATAAATTTATGAATAAAAATATTAATTTATCAATTAATTTACATTAATTTTTAAAAATTAATGATCAATTTATATATATTTTTGAGAAATTAATATTTTTATTAATTATAAAATAATAAAAATTAAAAAATAAAATTTTATTATCAATGGAAAGAATACATTTTTTTAATCATAATAAAATAAGTTTTGAGTAAAACGGAGCTAAAACGAAGAAGATATGAATTTTTAAAAAAATAAAATAAATAAAAATTAAATGAAAAATAACATATGGCTCAGCCGGCTCAAGCCATCGTGCCATATCAGTCGGCGCATCCAAATATGCCGGACAAAGCCAGCACACCAAGCCAACCATGCTAGCCGACTCAATCGTGGAAGCTATCAGTCGGTCCACAATTCAGGCGTGGACCACCAGCTCAGCAGAAATTGGTGAATCACGAAGCAACACGTGGTGGACCTAGACCCTTAAAGGGTTCACAAAAAATCTATCGCAGCTCATAAGGCATTTTAGACTTTTCACTCAACGATAGGAGGCGCTGATTCATTGCGGTGTGTAGTGTAGCCGATCCACGCGGTCCATGGGAATAGTAATTATGCGATCGTGCGGCTCTGGTTGCTTACGGTCAAGATCAGATGGTGGAGGAAATTTCTTACTTCAGACTTCACGTGGATCGCCATCCGATGGTAGCGCTCAACCCAGAAGATGATCCAACGATCCAGAATACTCCTGACGGTGATCAGGACTCCCAACGCGCAATCAGTGGCCAGATTTTCTCCATCAATGTGCGATCAACGGCCAAAATTTAATCCAACCTGGTCTGGACTGATACACATCCGATTTAGCATTTTTTAGACCATTTGATCCATATCTGACGGCCAGATTTCATCCAAAGCAATAGAATTCATTCAGAACTCCTTTTAATCCAATTTTCACTCAAATTTCTCCATATTTTGACGATCAAAGACCCCCTTAGTCCCACATTGCCTTCAAAAAAAGTCTCCAGTTCTCCTAGCTCTATAAATAAGACCCCAGAATTTATAATCTTTGATCAAGGTGAAGATTTGGTATAGGATAGAGCCACGCTTTGGATCAGAGGCTGCTTCAAAGCAATGGGTGCTGAGAAGAAGAGCTGGACTTCTACACCATCTTTCTGCTGATGCCGATCCAAGATCAGAGATCAACCTATTTTAATTTTTTTTATTTTTTTATGTATTTAAATTATAAACTTTTTAATTAATATAATATTTATTTTTATGCTCTTTATTTCATGCTCTTTATTTTTATTATAATTTAATTTCTATACTTTAATTATTATTTTTTATTTTATTGCAAGTAGATGCTAAGATCTAACTAGTAGATCTTAATACCAAGTTTAAATTTCTACATCTTATAATTTTCGCTTTTAATTTTCCAACTTCATTTTTGATTTCAGAACTCAAATCCTTTTCTTTTTCTTTTCAAAAATCAAAAATTTTAAATCTAAAATACTACTTTTTCTGTAGATTCGATCTGATTCACTGTTATCTACGTATTTTTAATTATTTTAAGAAATTAGATTAAACTGATAAACATGGTGTCTTAACGACAACATCGCATTTTTATCAAGTTTTTGGTACCGTTGTCGAAAAAGGCACGGACATTAAATTTTTTATCTTTTTAATTTTTTTATAAATAAATTATAAATAAAATTTTTATTTTCTTATAAATTTGCTTGCTAACTTTTTTTTATTTTACAAAAAAAAATATTAAAGAACAAAAAGAACCAGGGCAAGGATCAAATCATTTAGTTTTGCTTGATGAGATCAATCCTAATCCTAGTCCTTTTCTTTTTTATTTACTTATTTTATTTTTAAATTAAATTTTAAAAAAAAATATATCCACTTAAATCTAATTAAAAATCTCATGACAAGATTAGAAATTCTAACTGCTTAGAGCATGCATCATATTAGTTTTATTTTTATTTTTTTTGGTGATTGTTGGAAGCAAGGTAAGCCTTTCAAAATTTAATTAGTTGCACGCATCTAGTTTAAATTGCATAGAATCTCTTATCCAATTTTTTTTTTTGCATATCATATTAAATCAACATAAGGGCATAACCCAATTAATTAAGATAAGATGGAGATTTGATCACCCTTCCTTGGCCCATAAACAACCAACCAGCATCCCGCATTAACCTAAATCTTTAATTTTAAAATCAATTAGATATCAATCCTAGGAACTCGAGCTCATTAGGATAAGAAATCCTAAAAGTTGAACCAGGTTAGGATTAGTCAATTTGACTGGTGTCCAGGCAAGTGATTTATGGATGACTGGACCCAAGGAAGGTGATTACTTAATTAGTTTCGTTAGCTTACCTGGCCAAACATAATTGATATCTAAGGTAAGCAATGGAAGGACCCCCACCGACCTTATACTTACATGATCAATTGATTGGCTGATCTTATACTTGGAGGGCTTGAAGGTGACCTTAACAGTTAGGAGCTGTCTAGATCTAGGATAACCCTTAGTCAGGATTGATTGACCAACTTGATTGTTAACCAACATCAAATCTAATTAAAACTAATTTTTTTTCTCTCTTCTTAGCTTTAGAACTCCTTAGGATCTCTTCTTTAGAACTTTTATTTTTTTCTTTTCTTTTTTTCTCTTCAAAAATAAAATAAAATAAAAGAAAAATTAAATTAAATTAAATTAAACTAACTAAAAAATATTAAAAATAATAATTAAATTAAATTAAATTAAATTAAAAATAATAATTAAAAAAATTTAAAAAATTATTTTTAAAAATAATAATAATATAATAAAATAATAAAAAATTCTAAAATTCTAAAAAAATTCTGAACCACATGTTAGGATTGCACTAGTACATATACGATAGGAAATTACTTTACCTGATCTAGTTGAATCCAACCATAACATTGAAAAGCTGAACCGTATTAAACCCAATAACCAAATGGCTGAAAATTTTAGAGAACCACCTAAGTAGATTAAGAAATATTTTATCCCTTCTACCTATAGCCCATCAACTTGTATCCAGTTACCTAATATTCATACTACCCACTATGAGATCAAGCCGACCACAATCCAGATGCTCCCATCTTTCTACTGGAACATCAATGAAGATCCTTACAAATATCTGGATGAATTCTTAGAAATTTGCTTTACGGTAAAAATTCAAAATTTAACTAATGATGCCCTCAGACTAATTTTATTTTTTTTATCATTAAAAGACAAAGCCAAGTACTGGCTTGGCATAATAGGGAGACCAATTAAAACTTAGGCTGAATTGCAAAGTGAATTTCTTAAGAAATTTTATCCCATAGGCTGAACCAACATTATGAGGTGAGCTATCACTGGATTTGTTCAGCTTCCAGAGGAACAAATTCATGAGTCATGGGAGAGACTTAAGAAACTTCTTAAAAAATGCCCACACCATGGTCTATCTAAGTGCAAATAGTTCAAGCTTTCTATGAAAATTTAGGAGACCAATATAGACAGATGGTAGATGCATCCTGCGAAGGTGCATTCATGAACAAGAGTGAGGATGAAGCCTATACCTTATTTGAAATCCTGAGTGAAAACTTAATTAACCATGTTTCATTATCTTTCTATCAAATCTGGGTAGGGATCCATGAATTTAAATATTTAGAATCTAGTCCTAAGGCTGATTCAAATTTGATAAATAAAGTGGACTTTCTTGCTCAAAAATTAGATCAAGTCCTAACCCTAGGTCATCAAGCTCCTGCACAATTCACATCATCTTCTAATTATCAGGAGTTTTATTCTATTTATGCTAGCCCAACCCATCATGTGAATGAGCATCCTATTGCTGCACAATTTTTACCTTTTATCCAAGAACAAGTCCAAGCTACTAAAGGCTACTCCAAGCTAATTAATGATCCATTTTTAAATTCATATAACTCTGGCTGGAGAAACTATCCTAATTTTTCTTATAAACCACAACAAACTCAGGCTCAAACCCAAACTCCATCAGTGCAAAATTATCAAAATAGACCTCAATACCAGAACTATGCTTATAACAGAGGTCAGCCTAGTCAGTTTACCCAGCCATCATATAATAACCAACTATCATATCCACCTCCTCAACAGACCAATCTAGTTGATGATAGATTTAACTAACTTCAATAATTAATTCTGAATCAACAACAATTGATCTTGACTCAACAACAATCTATCGTCAGGTTAGAAGTTCAAATAAGATAATTAGTTGAGTCTAACACGAGGAGAGAACTAGATCAACTACCGAGCCTACCAATTTCAAACAACCCACCTCTTGTCCACCAACCACCTGGATCAAGTTATCAATCTAATGTCCCACCTAAGAATCCTCAATTTGAGAATGCCAAAGTAATTTCTGAACTTAAAAGCTATAGGATTCATGGACCCATACCAAGACCAGATGAGAGAGACTAGTACTGATGCTTGCCAAAATAAAAATTTAGAAAAATTAGTTAGCACTGAGACTAACCACATAGAAAAACCCAAGCCAAAAATTTGTACCGATGCTAGTTTCAGTTTAAATGAGATGGACATAGGAAAAAAAAGAATAGATGATTTATTCGAGACTTATAAACCTAATATCCTATTCCCTTCAACCCTAGAAGTCGGCTCTTCTTACAAAAATCAAGAGGCATGTAATGAAGAGTCAATAGAGTTATTTAAGCAAGATCACATTAATTTACCTCAAAAATTAAAACCATCTTTAGACATCCTTCCAGTACCCATCACATCAAACTTAACTCCTAATACAAAAACTCAATTCATGAGCATTTTAGAAGAATAAATAGGAGAAATTCTTAATAAACATGGATCTGTGTCACAAATTATATTTTTCTAATTAACAATGAATATATCAATAATGGGATTATAAATCAACTTTCTATTGGCAATCAAAACCATTAGAATTTATCAATCCAATATTCGACACAGGATAGTAAGCTGCATTGTGTCTGACTGAAGATGGTAAACTTAATGCTTGTTGGAAGGCAACCCAATATTTAATTTTTTTTAGTTTAATTTATCTTTTTATTTAATTTTTTTAGGATAATTTGAATAAGTTAGAGGGAGAGCTTAAATTTTTAAAGACATATGCTGGACCAAAAATATACTGAGTCAAGTGTATTCTTTTCTTATTACATCCTTTATTTTTTTTCTCCATTGAGGACAATATCGATTAAGTTGGAGGGAGAAAAATAAAAATTTTAAAATTTTAAGTTCTTAAAAAAGTTAGTATTTAGTATTTAGACACCTGATTATGCTTAAGAATTGAATTAAACTAAGTATTTTTAAAAAAAAATTGATACACAGATCAGAGAATCATAAGATATTGAGGAATCAAGTATTTAAAAAATTCAATAAAGAGTTAATCTAGAATATAAAAAGTTTTTCTTTTGAGCATTACTAGCATCAAAGAAAAGTCTACTTTTTATAGGCTTGTATAGGATAACTATACGTTTCTTCATATATATATATATAAAAAAAAATTACTAAAATAAAATAGTTTTACTTCTCACTGAGTAACTGGGCCTCTTTGCCTAAGTAAGCGTTGAGTTTCGCATCAAAATATGGGAAGAACAAAAAAGCTCATTGTAAAGCTAGTCTTAACTTGTAACCTATTTGATTCGAGCTAGTAAGGCCAAGGGGTATTCTATACCTAGTGCCCTAAAGCCAACTAATGGGAGTCATTGGCCCAAGACTCGCTACATGGATCAAATAGAAAGCTTAAGAAGTTAAGACACTCAATAGTGGTATAATGTTAAAAAAATAAAAAAAAATATTAGTTTTTCATCGAATAATCGGGTCCCGTTGCCTAAGTAAGCAATGATATTCGCATCAAAAAATGGATAATATAAAAATAAAAATCAATAAATGAAGGGTGGAAGTAGCAATACACTTATCTATATAAAAGTTTAGACAAATCAGAGATAAAGATGAAATAATTTAGAAAAAATTTAAAAAAATTTAATATTTTATACTTAATTTTTCTATTGATAAGTATTAATACCCCAATGATATACCTTACTTATACTCTATTGAATATCAATGACCATTTTGAAAACTGCTTAGGTAAAATTCAAAATTCTAAAGTTAAGAGGTATTTAAAACTAAATTCTTTCTTTACTCGAGGACGAACAAAGGTTAAATTGGAGGGTATAATAAGTACCATAAATTTATCAATAAAAATATTAATTTATTAATTAATTTATATTAATTTTTAAAAATTAATGATCAATTTATATATATTTTTGAGAAATTAATATTTTTATTAATTAAAAAAATTAATTAAAAAATAATAAAAATTAAAAAATAAAATTTTATTATCAATGGAAAGAGCTCATTTTTTTATCACAATGAAATAAGTTTCGAGCAAAATCGAGAAGATATGAATTTCTAAAGAAATAAAATAAATAAAAATTAAATAAAAAATAACATACGGCTCAGCCATCGTGCCATATCAGCCGACGCATCCAAATGCATCGAGCCAAGTTGACAAAGCTAGTGCGCCAAGCTAGCCATGCTAGCCGACTCAACCGCGAAAGCCATCAGTCAGTCCACGATCCAAGCATGGACCGCCAGCTCAGCAGAAATCGATGAATCACGGAGCGATACATGGTGGACCTAGACCCTTAAAGGGTTCACAAAAAATCTATTGCGGCTCACAAGATATTTTGGACTTTTCACTCGACGATAGAAGGTCCTGATTCATTATGGTGTACGGTGCAGCTGGTCCATGTGGTCCATAGAAATAGTAATTGTGCGATCATGCGGCTCTAGTTGCTTGCGGTCAAGATCGAATGGTGGAGAAAATTTTTTTCTTCAGACTTCATGTGGATCGCCATCCGATGGCAGCGCTCAACCTAGAAGATGATCCAATGGTCCAGAATGCTCCTGATGGTAATCAGGACTTCCAACGCGCAATCAGAAGCCAGATTTTCTCCATCAACGCATAATCAATGGCTAGAATTTAATCCGACCTAATCTGGACTGATACACATCTGATTTTGATATTTTTTGGATCATTTGATTCATATCAGGACTCCTTTTAATCCAATTTTCACTCAGATTTCTCCATGTTTTGACGTTCAAAGACCTCCTTAGTCCCACATTACCTCCAGAAAAAGTCTCCAGTCCTCCTAGCTTTATAAATAAAATTTCAGAATTCATAATCTTCGATCAAGATGAAGCTTTGGTATAAGGTAGAGCCACGCTTTGGATCAGAGGCTACTTCAAAGCAACGGGTGCTGAGAAGAAGAGCTGGACTTCTACACCATCTTTCTACCAATGTCGATCCAAGATCAGAGATCAGCCTATTTTAATTTTTTTTATTTTTTATATATTTAAATTATGAATTTTTTAATTAATATAATATTTATTTTTATGCTCTTTATTTTTGTTGTAATTTAATTTTTATACTTTAATTATTACTTTTTATTTTATTGCAAGTAGATGCTAACATCTAATTAGTAGATCTTAGTACCAAGTTTAAATTTTTACATCTTGTAATTTTTGCTTTTAATTTTTTGACTTCACTTTTGATTTTAAAACTCAAATTTTTTTTTTCAAAAATCAAAGATTTCAAATCTAAAATACTATCTTTTCTATATATTCGATCCGATTCACTGCTATCTATGTATTTTTAATTATTTTAAGAAGTCAGATTAAACTGATAAATACGGTGTCTTAACGACAACATCGCATTTTTATCAACGTATCTAGAGAATCTCTTATATAGATGGAGCCTGTAATAGAATGAAAGTGACAACCATAATAAAATATTAGTGGATCGCTCGAGCTATCTGAAGTTCGTTACGAAAAGTGGACTATCACTTGTCACAACTTGTAAGCGGTTGAATTCTATTTGTTGGAGTTTGGATACAGTTTCTATACCTATTAATAGGTTGCATGTGTTGGGATGAAGAACTTGAAGCTAGTCGGGCTAAACTTAGAGATCAGCTTGTGAATAGCATGTAGTAAATCTTTAACTAGTTAAACTCTATTGGTGCTGCCTTTAATAACTTCGAGAGGTTTGGCCGACTTTGAAGAGTTCTCCTGTCTTCAAAGTCGGCTAGGGATTGATGGGAGCTTTCAAGCTGGAGGCCAAAGAGGAGAATGTTGAATTTTCGAAATCATCATTAGATTTTCTAAAGGAGTTCGGCTGGCTTTAAGATTGTCGGATGAACATTTTATTTTTAGAAGCTTTATCGCCTTCAAGATCGGCTTGAAGTTTGGATCGAAAGGATGCTATGACTCATTATAGAGTGGCTGCTATTCTGGATTGAAAATCAGATTCGTGCTGATGAAGTGATCCTTTCACTATTCCAATTCATCTAGTCAACATGCATGGTGCAAGCCGGCTAGATCTATAATTATTAGAAAGAGGTGAGGAATTTGGCCACACAAGGGCTTTACCATTATCCATAAAGTAGAGAAAAGGAATTCGGCCAGAACAGAATATGGCTGGGAAGGAATTTGGCTGGGCGAGGTTCCTGCTGCAAGATTAATGAGATATGCTGTATGCCACAAAGGGGTTCGGCCACACTCAAGGTCCGTTATAAACGAAATTGAAGGATGTTGAGGTTCAATCTTTGGCTGAGCTCTATTGTCATCAGGAACAGAGTTAGTTATCATGCCCTTTACTCTTCAAGTTCGATCGGACGAAATTCATCATGCCTTGAAGGAGTTCTGCAATTGCTGACAAAAGGAGGATTGTTTCCATTAATAAGTTCATCCAGCATGCACGGCTTGAAGATCAGCCCCTTTGAGCTAAACCAATTTAATTGAAGTTCAGCCACAACTATTATAACACAGATGAAGTCATATCAAGTTTGGTTATCTTATTGAACTTCGGCTAGGGTTGTTTTATCCCCAACATATTACAAAATGTCAGGTGAATATAAATAAAAAATCTTTACAGATTTCAAAATAACTAACATATCATAATTATTTTTAATTTTGATTATTTTTTTACTAAAGTAATTTATCAATTGCCAAAAGGTGTGATGAGATTTGGCTTCATCGATATCTATGACATATATCAATTGCCAAAAGGAGAGAATTGACTTGAGGTGCAAAATGTTTAATTTAAAATAATTTAAACTTAAGTTAATTAGCCATAGCTTAATTAGACTTGGTCATGATGAATCCTAGCACATTTATAGGCCCCTATCCTATACAATGAAAAAACTTTTAGCATATTTATAACCTCTTACTCTAGAAGGATAACTGACCGAGGTGTGCAAAATTAATTCAAGACGACCAAACCCTTTGTTAATAATTTAATTTAATTAGGCCAAAAAACCAAGCAATAGTTGAAATCAAGCTCTCATCTAAAACTTGACTAGTTCAAATTAATTTTGAATTAATTATGACCATAGCCTAAGCACAAAATTCATTTCACCTCAGCACGGTGAGGGTCATACTTAACCTGATCTAGTTCTTTCACAAATTATTTCTAATGATGCCTAATTTTATAGAATTATTAAAAATAGTTTGGAAACACAAATTCCATCTAGTTTAGAGGATAAAATAACAATGAACTACTTATGTTCTATTTCGGATATATGAAAGTAATACATTTGATGAAAACAATCAGAAAAATTGGGTGGTTTGTTGTAGCATGATGGTAATAAGGCAATGATCGCTTAATTCTACATTGTCACACCTCCAATTCAAGATCATGAATCAAAGGATTATGGCAATAGCTACATACTTATAGGAAATACACTTTACAAATATATAAGACATCTCACCATAAAATTGAAAGCATCATAATAAAGATAATTTAAATAACTAAATATCAAATTTTATTTTACTAATAAATTTAATTAATAAATAAAATTTAAAAATTTTACATTCATTCAATCTTAAATAATAATTCTATAAAATATAATAATAAATTTAAATTAAAATTATATTAATAGCTTAATAAATAATAAATATCTTGACCAGATATTTTATACGATGATTCTAAATGCAGTTTTACAGGGTCTTTTCCCAACTGCATCCCAAGTCTGAACCTTCGGGGGATACCACTCTCCATCAATATAAGCAGAGTCCCTGAGACCAAAGGTAAGGGTTTTATTTAAAGGGAGTGCGCACCACAAAATTTCTCAGGGCTAAGATTGCCACCGTTATTACCCCATTTTATTTTAGTTATAAGACATTCAAATGCTTAGGTCTACCCTGTTCCCGCCCATGTTCTTCCACTCCGCTCTGCTCGGAAAAGCCAGAATCCTCCCGCATGTACCTTCCTTCCCCAACCCACCACCACGCCCGCCAACTGTTTGCAAATTTTCCTCTTCAGCCGATATCCCGACACTGCCACCACCCACCTCCGCCTACGTCCACCTCCCTTTCTGCCGCAAACGCTGCCACTACTGCGATTTCCCCATCATCGCCCTCGGCTCCTCCTCTTCGTCTTCTTCCCCATCCCAAGAAAACGACCCCAGGATCGCCAATTACATCCATCTCCTCCTCCAGGAAATCGAAGCCACAAAACCAGCATCCCACGACCAGCAGCCTCTTGAGACCGTCTTCTTCGGCGGGGGCACGCCGTCCCTCGTGCCCCCGCCCCTCGTCGCATTGGTCCTCGATGCCCTCCGATCGAAATTCGGCATGTGCACCGACCCGGAGATCTCCATTGAAATGGATCCGGGGACCTTCGACCGGGGGAGATTAGAGGAACTGCTCGCGCTGGGGGTGAACAGGGTGTCGCTTGGGGTCCAGGCATTCCAGGAGGAGCTGCTGAGGGCCTGTGGGAGGGCACATGGCTGGAAGGAGGTGTATGAAGCTATAGAGATTGTCACTGGGTGCGATGGGCTGGAGAATTGGAGCATGGACCTCATATCCTCCTTGCCTCACCAGACACCAGAGATGTGGGAGGAGAGCTTGAGCCAAGTGGTGGATGCTCGGCCCACCCACGTCTCCGTCTACGACCTGCAGGTCGAGCAAGGCACCAAGTTTGGACAACTGTAAGCAATGCTGAACTCTCCCTTGCTCGCCATAGTAAAGTATAGAAAAGAATCATAATGCTAAACCTCCCATTTCTAATTTTCTAGAGCTCAGAACACCAGAACTGCTTCTTAATCTCGTATCTTCTGGTAATATCTTGCAGCAAAGGGACTAATTCAAAGTATTGCATTCTTGTTTCACAATAAAATCATCGATTTTGTTTTCAAATGCTTGATGAAGTTTCATACTTAAATTTCTCTAATTTAAAACGCCTGCTCTGCATGGAGGATCATTATGTTAAATCATTATTTTATGAGGGGAAAATAATTTTTTTTTGATTATAGAAGTTGAGTTATTTTAGCAGGTGTTGAAATTTTTGGAAGGAAAAAAATTAGAAAATTGGTATAATGTAAGGCAATAAGGAGAGAAATTGCTTGTTTGCAAAATTCTACTCAAATTAAGAAATTCAGTGTAATAATTTTAGGGCTAATATATTTCATTAAAAAAATTACAATACAACAATTTTAGGGTTTTGTGTGATTTTATTCCACGGTCAAACACCTGGGATCGTCCTTAACCAAAAAAAGGAAAGAAAGAAACATCTAGCATTGTAAAATCATAACTTTCAATATATAGAAAGTGTAAAATCCCAAAATATTATAACTTTGAACCATATCTTAGTGTATTGTCAACCCGGATTTCAGGTACACTCCTGGGGAGTTTCCTCTGCCCACAGAAACACAGTCAGCCAACTTCTACAAAATGGCTTCGGAGACGCTTACAAAGGCAGGTTACAGCCATTATGAGATCAGTAGCTACTGCAAGAGTGGCTATGAGTGCAAGCACAATCTTACATACTGGCAAAATAGATCTTTCTATGGATTTGGTCTAGGATCCACAAGCTACATCAATGGCGTGAGGTTTTCAAGGCCAAGAAGATTGAAGGAGTACATAGACTGGGTGCAGAAAGTATCTGATGGAATGGTAGGTCATGATGCTACTAGTGTTGGAAGCAAGGACATGGCCATGGATGTTGTGATGCTTTCTCTGAGGACAGCAAGAGGTCTAGATTTAAGCAGTTTTGGAAGATCCTTTGGAGATTGTTTAGCACTCTCCCTGTGCAAAGCCCTCAGGCCATTTGTTGAGAGTGGGCATGTGGTTGCAATAGATGGTGATAGAAAATCATTGAGTTTTCAGGATTTCGAGCAGCAGTTGAATGATGATTATGAGATAGGGAGCAAAGTTGCATTCATTAGGCTGAGTGATCCAGATGGCTTCCTCCTTTCAAATGAGTTGATTTCTATTGCATTTGGGGTTATATCTCCATGAGATCACAGCAAATTTTTTCTTTGACAATCATTTTTGTTTATAAAGTTCCTCAATAATGCTCAAGTATACTTCTTTTGAGACTAATGAGGTTGAGCCTTTCCACTAGTTCGATTTTACCCATTGCAATAATAAAAATAATGGAGGGCATTCAATTACGATAAGACCTTCAATTATCTGCATTCCAAGAGCATAGATTATAAGCAGGAAGAAAGCCAAAAATAAAAAAAAAAAAGAAAGAGCGAGATAATAACTAGCTGGTGACAAAGACAACTTGAATATTATTGTTTGAAGAAAATGGTGATAGATTTCCAGTATTCGCACATTCTGCAGTCCCAATTAAAATGAGTACTACCCGGGGCACAATTAAGTATATCATGATTCATGGATCTTTAAAATTAAATGGTTTTCTGTTTGGGTACACGCTAAATACTTACCATTCTTGTTAAGCATACAATTCCGAAGAACAGAGTTTTGTCGAGGCATTTCAGATTATATCGTCAGCGTACATAAACTCAAGTAGCGCTCGGCACGACGAAAATGACAAATTTGGACTTTCATTTATGAACTGGACTACCGCTTTCTTGGTAAACAGGTGAAGACCCAGATAGCAGAAAGGTCGGACAGAACCCCTGTCAATTCAAAGCAATTTTACAAGAAGGTTGGAGGAGATTCAGTGAAACAGCTCAGCACCAGCTCAACCTGCCTGCAAGTTTCGGTGCATAATTCCTTCATCAATCCATGAACACGCAATCCCATGAGCATTCAAATATACAACATACCTGCTTCACGGACAATAAGCAATTAGGAAGGAAAATCAAGGCATTAACACACAGTTATGAACACTCATTACAAAATCTTCATCCAAAGCACTTTCCCTTGTCATTTCTACATAAAAATCAGTGACAAAAATGCAAACAGGGTTGCCAAGGTTGCAAATTGCAGTCAGCCTTGGAGGTTTGCTGAGTAATTACTAGAAATTGGTGACACAGCAGACCTCGGAAGAAAGGCAGCTTTGCCAGTGGGACGTCCCATTTCTGATTCCTCGTGTACAATGATATCATGTGGGGCTAAAATAGATATGAAATATTTGGACACTATGACAGATGTCAAAAATGACTGCCTGGTGAAATACAGCATACATGAATAAGGCTGGCAAAGCAAATGGATAGGCATGAAATTAATCTAAGAAGCATAAGGTATCCAAGAAAGCCAACAAAAAAACAGAACATTGTGGAGCTCACTATAGATATCAAAAAGGATCATTAGAGGACTCTGAGGTTCCAAACAATGGCGTACGACAAATTGAGGAAAGCCATCAATATAATAGTTTGATATATTCTTTACTTACATGCTGTTTATGAGTAAAGAATAAGAAACGGGAGGGTTTTTAGCAAATGGATGGCCATCACTTGTGCAACCTTAGGCCCTCGGGCTCCATTTGCTTGCATAAAAGCAGATCCAGGGATCATCAAGTCACTCATGCAAGTATACCATTTTCAGGTGCTGCAATGCAACTTAAGATGTAATTTGCACATTTCACCCCTTATGTGTAGAAAGTAAGGTTGTTGAATACAATAGTCATGAAGACCTTGACCTAACGTTGCTATGGTGGACAAGACTGTCATCCGCATAAGCTAGCTTGCATGGGTAACACGAGCTGTGATTTTAGGATACCTCTAAGTGGGTGACATGTGACCTGTTAAAGTTACTGCATGATGTTGAGACTTACCACCTAGGATGGCTTTGACTTGCTCATTGTTTTTGATATACGTTTCAGATCTTGTGTGCCCTTCCTCATCTCTCTGCAAAGACCAGAGGGTATCAGAGCATCATTCAAAACCATCAAGAACAGAATGTAGATGAGATACATACCTCTGATGCAAATAAACAAAAAGATAGAACAGTGGTAGAAGCATCACTGTCAATATGCAAACAGCAAGGTAAAATACGCTTGATTGCTTCTGCACAGATCAAGGGGAAAGAAGAGGAGACAAACACTGTAAGAAGACATCAAACGAGCCACTTAAATTTTTTCTTTCATTCAATTTAGTTAAATGGTGGGTATCAGTCAGAAATGATTATCTCTAACAAAGAATATAGAACACAGGACTGCCAAATGAAGTTCGAGAACAGAATAAGCCAAGAATTAAAATACTGGACTTATGCCCTTTCAAGAATAAAATTGGCATCTATGATTTTGCATTGCAAATGAACTCCATGAGAATGAAAAGAGACTGCGATTGATGGTATACAGTTGTTCTTTCCATAGTTAGTCAGGATAGAACACACAGCAGACCAAACTTTGGAGACAAAAAAAAAATTTAAAAAAAAAAAAATTCTGACAGCATAAACAGGAGGGCTGTTACCTTGCCCCCTCTGGAGAAGGGTTTTCGCCCCCCACTGCATGTGTGAGCATCACAGAATTGCCGTAAGAAAAGTTCTGTGAATACAATTGCATGATTGCATCAAACAACATGTTATAATAAGATGGGTATTGAATTGTTTAGATAGCTAAATTACCATGAAGACGGCTTGCCGAGTGACCTTGGTTAGTGGGAAAACAACTATCTGCAAGGCTCTGAAGCAGATAAAAGATTAATAAAGCAATAACCAATTTCATATGGGCTATACAATAAGCTGAATATCAATGTAGACTAAATCAATTGATTCTAACTTTGATCAATGATGTCATCAGTGGTTCATAAGTTGCTGGAGGCCGCTAACAAACATGGTCCTATAACCAGTCATTTTATATGACCGCAGTTACATAGATGGGGACACAATGATTTTATGGTGCCAAACATAGATTTTATGGTACTAAACATAGATGGGGATAATAGATTGAAAAGTAAATTTAGTTTTACAATGTTGCAGCACACAATGAATTCATCACATGATCTGCATTCGTGGAAAATAGATTAATCATAATTGCATCAGTAACTGGATTGAGTTGTTCAAAAGTTTGAAACCTGGACAGCAGGATACTCATTTTTTTATTCAGATAACTATGGTTGCATTTGGCACAATTCCCAATCTTCTACTTTGGACTTCAATTGCTTTGGTTTTGTTTCTGATATTCTAAAGATAGGAAGACATCTGGTAATGTTTCATTTTCAAAGAGAAAACACTAAAAACATCTTTGGTGGTGGTGATGGTGGGAAAAACTGTAAGTGGCAGTGGCGCTAGCGATGGCAACAAAAGATAATGACATCAGTACTAGTAATGGTGGTGATGGCCATTCAATAGTCTGGGCCTCGGGTGGGGATGCCAGCGGAGGAGGTGATCATGGTTGTGTTCGCAGTGATGGTGGGCTGCAGTGGTGACAGCAACAGCAGTATTTCCAGCAGCAGTGGAGAGGTGATGGTGGTAAAAGTGAAAGTTTCAAACTTTCAATCATGGTCATGGTTTTAGAGTGATATGGAGAAGCATTGATGGCAACAATGGTGGAGTAAACTACCATAAACTTTGAAGATTTAGTAATTAAGGGGGAAAACACTCACTTAAATATCAACATTTTTCTGGTCCCTACTACTATTTCTGTTTTAAAAAGCACAAAAAAAAAAAGACCTAATTACCAAACAGACATAAGAACTTTGTAGAAAATGCCAATAGCTAAATTTTCACCCGAATCTTTAATGAGTCTGGAATTGCTTTTAATTGAAAAAAAAAAAAAAAAAATTGTATCATTATTTTATATGTCATATCTAATGCATCATGTGATTTCAACAAGAACAAAGCATGAATACAAATACCACATACAGATACAACTTGATATTCATATGCCTAGAAGGCAAATCTTGGAAAAATAGGATATGACATGGGTGGAATATAACAATAAAATATATATCATATTTTCCACATATATACAGTACCCATAAAGGATAATGTGTTGTCACTATAACACAATCCACATTATATATGGTTACATTAACATTATTTAACATTTTGAACCCATCAATGAGTAATTATCCAATCCGCAGACCACAACCCATACTCCACAAAGAAAATCAATATCACAAACTCTTAAAAAGGACAACATTCATAAAAGAAGAAAGAAAGAAAATCTGGCCCCTGGTCCCCAGATGTATCCAAAAGTATCTCAAGCGCATCCAGAGTTTTTTTTTTTTTTTTTTTTTTTTTTTAAAAAAAAAAATTCAAAATATAGGATTTAGAATAAGTATCCAGCACACATCTTATTGGTACCCTATACCTATTGAATACGGACAGGGAAAACAATTCAAAGTATCCACGCATACATTTCAAACACAACCGAGATACTTGGTTATGGTTTCCCATCGCTTTAGTACAATATGTAGTTAAAAATCAGAATACTATTTCATAAGATGGTAATTTTGTTATTTATAATCATTTTCCTTTTTTTCTGTTTTCTTGTGCCTGTGAATGGTTGACTGAGAATTCGAGGATAGTTGTTTCCAGGTTTCAACCGGACTGAGTTCATAATGCCACAATTTCTAACAATATTTGCATGAAATCATAGCTTATCTTGAAATATTCATGCATAAGGTACAACTAGCTGTCTCTGATCATTTTTAACACATAAATCATGAACAATAAGATTTCAAAAGACTGTTGTAGTTGATAATGAAATATGATCCTAGAAAAGTAATGGAGGTGGGAGAGAACCTCACAAAGATGGCGGTTCCTAGCAGCAGCCGCAGGATTGCATTTGGTCTTGGTCTTCTTGGAGTCAGCCATCAGGTCGCAGTGAAGCGCTCCACATAGATCTGCCAAGCATCGTCCTTGACTCTGGAATAGATAAAAGTTCACAAACTTCAATGTTTACTTCAAATTTGTTTGAGCAATAGAAGCATGAATTTAAATGTGGCATGTTATAATCTCAATAAGATCCTAAAATTAATCAAAACACTTAGGATACACATCACAAGAGATGAAAAATATCAATCAATAAATCAATAAGTGAGGGGGTGGTAAATGCCATCATTATTAGAAATTTGTGGTTCTCTTAACCAGTCAATACTTAAGTTGAGAAAACACAATCAAAAAGTCCCAAACTCAGTGAGTCAAGAGACCCACTTTGGTATCAAGACACTCTAGGGCAATATTTTTCATCGTTTCAGATGTATTATATAGAAAAATGAAAGAGGCATATCAACATCATTACATTGTTAGGTATTCAATAGTGAGATTGCATTCAAACAATTTTGATTATACGATAATACTTTAACCTGTATTGGTTTCTCAAATGTTTTACAATTTCTAAACTTTTATCCCAAAAGCAGAAAGTCGAAAACCATACATCCAAAGTTTCCAAACAACAAAATAAGCATTCAAATTACCTATATATGCTTCCCTGTTCTGTTTAATTTCTCTCAAAAACTTTGTTGATGTTTCATAATTTCTCTATCTTTTTTTGGCTGGAGGCCGGAACCTGAACAGAAATTGTTGAAATTCCAAACTTGGTCCACCTAATCGAAATTAAAACCAAGTTTCCAAAACTTTGCACAAACAACTAATGACCTATAAGCTGTGAAATAACATAGCATACTGATATGTATTATCATAAGATCAAATAAGGATTGAGGGCTAAGAAGTAATAACATGATACATTATGTCAAGAAAGAAGAAAATAAGGAATTGTTGGTAATTTTACAAAAGGCTCTTTGCATAACCCTTTTGATAAGCATTATCTTATTCCTAAGTTTAGCCACTACAGTATCTGCCAAACCAGCTTTTAGGTAGTGTTACAGATTACAGAGTAAATTATTTAGCTATTTTGCACCATACAAGTTTATTACTTATTAAGCCATGTTTAGAGGCCATGCATGAGTTGTCTCCACTAACAGAGAGCAATATTTTTATTTCTTCTTAAAAAGAAGTGGCCCCACCAACCTTAGATAAGAAATAGACATGTCATTTCTGTGTCATTTCTTCTTTATTTATGCATATTTTTTAATATTTAATATTCTTCCTTCCACATGCGAGCTCATGTACCATGTATAAAATCTGCCTACTCTAATTATCACAGTCTAATATTTACAAGTCAAAAAAGACAAGAGCTAATGCCTTGCATTGATACAAGGAAACACTGGCATATGATGTCAATAGATTAACTGATGACCGATAAGTGATAAGGAATGCACATAACTAGACAGTTATTTAGAATTCAAGGGCTGTACTATTGATGTTTATAAGGATGTCAAATTTAAATAACTGATATAATAAAGTCACTTGCAAAGAAGAGGAGATAATTTGTTGGTCATAAGATGCCACCCATCCATGAAGAGCCATGCAACATCAGCTTATAATGGGCATAGGATAATGATTGTTCAGTCTTGTCTTTTTCATTTCATCTCTCTTGTGTAGTTCATAATTCATTGGTTATGGATCCAAACTCCAAGTCAGCAACGGTAATAGCAAGCTGATTGATGTAAATAATAATATTCAAATATTTTATTTATGTTCTGAATGACACATACATTGTTTAGTAAATTATAGTGTCGGTTATCAAAATGTTGATCAAGGAATTTCTCTGCACGGAAAGCTTTTTTACAAAATCCACAGCACCACTCATTTGTATCCACATGAATTTTGTGCTGCTCCTGTTCGTGGAACACATCATTATCAGGATGAAGTCTACACTTGCTTGAAATTTGATACTGCTCTTGATCCACAAATGGCATCAGATACTGCATCAATTATGGAAACATTAGAATGAGTTTTCAGCCAAAGAAATGAATAATGTAGGCTAGGGCCCCCACAGTACCACAACCACAATCATACCTCCTCAATAATTTTCCAGGCAGTTCTACTTCTTTCTCTAGAACAATGCACTTCATGTTTGTGTGCAACTTCTTGCAAGAGGGATCTGAACATAAAATCAAGCAAAATATCAATCTTTTGAATAATGCACAAATATAGACACCAAAAGGACATCAGGAGCAACTTCATGATCTAAAAATTCTGAGATAAACTGTCCAAACTGTTACAGTTTTTCAGGTTTCCTCATTTGAAAAGCCAAACTGATCCTAGAAAATATTGCAATCATCCCAAACAAGATGATGTAAAAAACTGTAAGCATATCTTCTTAAAATAAATGCTTAAAAGATCTGAATCTTGCATAAGTTTTGTATGTAAAAAAAAAGGGGGGGTGTTAACCAGGTATGTCATGATACAACACCAATAAAAGCTTCAGCTAAATAGTACAGATCCATGCACATTTAATAAACTTATTGTGAACTAATACAAAACAAGAAACTATATGACTTTGGAAAGCATATTACCTGGCCCCAGCGGCTCCTTCAGCCTCCTACAGCATAAGAGAAAAAATGAGAAGAAATCAGCAGAAAGACCAAGGAATATCGGTTTGTTATATTAACATAGGCACAAGAAAAAAAACATACTAGAATGGATAGATCACCATAACCTTAAGCATAACATTAACAAAATAAAGCTAGTACCTCATGTTTATGGAAAGCAATATGTTCCCTAAAAACAAAGTTTGAATATCATGGTATTGATGCTAGACAATTAGTTCAATAAGGCCAAGCCAAATTCATATAGCTGGTGGGTATATAGAGTAGTCCATGCATCCATGCAGTTAAAAGTCTGGTAGTATCATTATTTTGTATTACCTTTCTCTTTTAAGTATAAAGAAAGAATGAGACAAAGATATGGAATAGTGATCGGACATCTAGACTGAGTTTCCACACTAGCAATTACAATATCCAACTCTTAAAATGGGCTTAAAAACCAGAAATTCAAATGTATTGGCAGTTTGTCTCACTATGCATGAGTGAGAGATCATGGCTAAAGATGTCAGGTATAAACAATGAGAGAGAAAAAAAGGAGAATAAGGAAAAGAGGGAAAAAATAAAAGAAAAAGAAAGAAAGCAAGCAAAAAGAAGGGGAACTTGCCTTGGCTAATTAAACCCTATCCTCTCTCTATTACCTTTCTATATACAGGTCCTATCAAGATTCACTATCTCGATACCGGGCTCTATACTAGTGCCAACCTGTTGCTATATCGATATGGGACCAGATTGGTGTACTAAGTGTCAATACACTCCCATACCATGTATCGGTACCGAACCAGTATGGCATGGTACGCACTCGGTTCGGTACTATACGGCGATCCATGGGTCTTATTCTTCTCCCCATTTACATCCATTAGAGCTAGGTCAGGCATCGATTAAGAGTTGAGCAATAGTGTCATGCCTTGCTAGTGTTGGAAGGGGATTCATCAAACCATGCTATGTTGTGCTAGTGCTTTGCACATTATAGCATGTAAATTGACAACACAACATACTACAAATTGATAAGGCACCATCATATACCTAGTAGTTCATGTTGATTGGCACCAATGACACACATATAGGGAGGTGGGAAGAAAGATAGAGAGAGAGAGAGAGAGAGTTAAAATGCTTCTGAGAGCAAGGTTTGCCGTCTTGGAACCGGTGATACCATCTTAATACAGTTTCCAAAAAAAGTATACAATTCGGTATGGTATACGACAGCACAATACAAGACCCCGCACAAGACCCCATACCAATAAAGTACTGGTACGGTAAGATACACCCCATACCGAGCAGTATGGGGCAATATGGCAGACCATGTCTCAGAGCATATGATCTCAAATGCCTCCTAGTAAAAATCAGTGATGGACATCCCAAAATCAAAATCCGCACCATTAATCATGATTTATTTTACATAAGATGCCTAGAGGCTAAATAATCATCTATTTTGACATTATGTTTCCCATGCATGAGAGGAGAACAACATGAATGGTAGGAACATAGCTTATAAGCAAAAATATATTACATGCTATATAATTTGCAAATCCAAACCATTGATCTTGATCTAAATATTTTTAAAACATATGTATACTAAATATCATCTGATTTGGATGCTTTTACCGTAGATCAAACCACAATGTAGTACTAAACCATTAAAATCATCCATTTTGCATCCATTTGATGCACAAGAAAATTCTTCACGAATGCATAATTTTTTCTCTAAGCATTTGATAAAACATAGATCATGATAAATGCTATGGATTTTGATTTTGAGAGGTCCACCACTAATTTTCACTAGGAAGCATGCGAGGCCAAATGGCCTCAGAAGCATTCCTACTTTTTACTTCTTCAACTTTTCCTTTCCTCACTCACTTTTCTTCTCTTTTGACTAGAGAACTTGCTCTACAACATGAATCAATTACCTTAAGCAAGTTACCGCACAAACCTTAGTCTTACTTCATATTTTTACACGTTAATATCTTTACAAGTTAAAGAGATTTAACATTAAGTTTTTGTAAATTCTATCTTCCCAAATTGTCTCTACATCAGCATTATTAAAAAGCAGATAACATTGGTCTAGTCTTAAATAATTAAGTAATATAAGCATCTTAGTTTGTTCATGTTGAATCTTTCCATAGAATAAATTATTTCCATCCTAGTATGTGTAAAATGTCAACGCATTACAACACAAGAATTGTATTTAGCCAATCCTAGCCAACACAAGTATGACCATGACACCTAAATCCTTATCATCGTGTCACAATTAGCTCATTGCAAGTTATTGTGAAGGTCTTTTGTCAATGTCAGAACTCAGAAGAAAAGACAAACATTTCAAATTTCTGCAAAATCACTTGCTTTTGATTTCAACCAACTTCAATTCAAGGCACAAACCAAATACTTCTGTATGAGAGCAAATTTTTTGGCGAATTGGCTTAAAGAACTTGTTGTATCAATCACTTATTTTAAAATTAATTCCATTGAACTACAAAGTTTAATCAAAATGTTTCCTCAAAAAATTTACAGCCATGATACTAATACATGTGATCGTTGAACAATGTGCAGGAATTTAGCAATTTAACTTCACCAACCAAAAACTCTCTCTCTCTCTCTCTCTCTCTCTCTCTCTCTCTCTCTCTGTATATGCAAGTGCACTTGTGTGTATGCTCATGTGCAATCCTAAGCCATTACCTATCACAACCGTACGATATAAAAGAATTTACATTGAATTTCTAAGCCAAGAGCACTCTAAGGACTCCATTATTGTCCTTCTACATGACGAATGGGTCTTATTTCCAGGGAGCTAGCAAGTGATGGACCAGGAGGATAAAGATTGGGGAGACACAATTAATAAATGCATTCAATTGCCCTAGCAATTGTGAATAACTAAGGATAAATAACCCTCCTGAATTCCTGCACCACTTCGCAAATTTAATGCTGCCACTATCACGCACCCAGAAATTTTCAGAATGATCCCCAAAGAATCCACGTTCATTTGAAGTATCATAAAAGGTATGCTATGCAAGGAATAATAACATCAAAAGTCAAATCCAAGAAGGAAATTTGTTTGGTCATGGCCTCCACAAATCGAGAACATTAGAAAAAAAGAAAAAAGAAAAAAATCTGATGCTTAACAACCAGTTACGAGTAGATGTCTAACAGAAACACAAGCAAAACGCCAACATCCTCATGAACTAGCCAGTCGAGCGGCTTGATAAGGGAAAGTGCATTCACATGAGTTCATCCAATCATCACTTCCTTAATTCCATTTGTTTTATCTTAAACTCATGAAATGGTTTGGCAAATTGACAAATTTATTAACAAAATTACGAAATAAGCATCTTTTCCATCGAAGAGACAAATTAGCTCGGACGGTTTTTGCATAAGATCGACAAAATCTATTCACTCCTGACCGATATCATCCCGATGGTTCATCTAAAGAATCTAATAATCTTAACACAAACCAAGCCATGAAACCTAAAGAATTTAACAATCTAAACAGAATCCAGAAAACAATTCTACATCTGATGAACCGAATCCAAACAGACCTATACTTCAAGTAATCGAAGCAGTAGAAAGAAGCCGAGGGCTTGGTCTCGGAAGAGATGTGGGTACCTGGCGAGCACGGGCTCCATGGAGTGAGAGCAAGAGGAGGAGGAGAAGCGCGATCTCGATTACCCTCCGTCCCATATTCGAGAGACGGGGATAGGGGTTTCCGTGCGACGAAATTTACCCCAGATCGAGGGAAACTAAAAATAAAAAACACAATCAAATTCCGCGCCGGGGACCCGGGATGCCTTGCGGGGCGAAAGGCCCGACGGTGCCCGCATTCTATTAATTTTAGGTCGTGTTTGGTGGGTGATAATTAAAAAATTTATCAAATTATTATATTTAATATTTTTTAAATTAATAATTTAGTTTATTAGATAATTTAAATTATTTTATTTAAATTATTTTAAAAAATAATTTTTTAAATTATTAAATACTTGATAATCTGATAATAACATATTTTGATGAAAATATTCTTATAAAAAATATATATATTGGAGCAGAAAATTGTTGGACGCTGAAAATGCTAGAGCTAGAGAAAAAGAGATCGCCGACGAGACCTATAAAATAAAGTTCTGATCAGCGTTGGCTCTAATAGGACTCTTCGATAGTCAAGTTAGTTTTCTGCCAATAAGAATGGAGTACTCGGAAGAAAATTAAAGCAAAAATGAGAGCTTAGAGAAAAAACATATTTGAAGGATCTCTTTTATAAACGGAACTTGTAACAGAATGATGGTGACAGCCATAACAACATGCCAATAGGTCGTTCAGACCACGTGAAGTTTATTACGGAGAGTAAATTATTATTTGTCATGACTTGTAGGTGGTTAAATTTCATTTATTGGAGTGCAGATGGAAGGTTGGAGACTTCCGCATCTATTAGTAAGCTGTTCATGCTAGGATGAAGGACTCGAAGTTGGGTCGGTCGAACTTGGAGATCGGCTTTCAAATAATAGACGACGAACCTGCAATTGGTTAGAACCTATTGATGCTGCTTTCGACTGCCTTGAGGAGTTCGGTCGCCTTTGAGATTGGCCAAGAGTGGGTAAGTATTGTAGGCTGGAAGTTGGGGAGGATGGTAGATTCTTTGATTAGAATCATAATCCTATTTTTTGGAGGAAGCTTGGCCAATGCTCAAGGTCAGCCTAAAATTTGGATTGAAGGAGTACTGAGATTCATTGTCCATGAAGTAGCTGCTATTTGTTCCAGATTAGGAATTGGACTGGTGTTGATGATGAGGTCCTTTTACTGTTTAAATTCGTCCAATCGATGTGCATGATGTAAGATGGCTAGACTGTAATTGTTAGAAAGGAATAATGGAATTCGGGCCTTGTCCATGAGGGAGTGGAAGAATTCAGCTAGAGAAGAATTTGTCTAAATGGAGCTCGATTGGAGAAGAGTTCGATTGGCTAGGGTCCTTGGTGTGAAATTGATAAGATATACCATCTACATCGAAGGCATTCGGTCATCCTCGAGATCTGTCACAAACAAGATCGGACGATGTCGGGATTTAATACTTGAAATCCTGTTGTCCATCTTAAGCCAAAGAGTAAAATTAGCTAAACGGTAACACCTTCCATTGTTCAAGTTCATCCGGACGAAATTCATCACGCCCTTGACGAGTTCTGTGGTCATTGAAAGAGTGCTAAGGATTGGAAAGTTTGTTTGACGGACAAGGTCCGAAGGCCGACCTTCATGAATTGGGTTGGAACTGGAGGGTAGCTTAGGCTAAGTTTGGACATCATTGCCACGACTCCAGACGGAACCACACTAAGATCGAATATTTCATTGAATTTCAGTGAGAGCTACTTTATCCCCAATACTTGTTCCCCTACTCTTAAGTTTGAAGTTTGAATGAAGAGAGTACAAAAATCGTGAATGCTGAAGTGCTTTTCTAGCTTTCCACTTTTAGGAGAATGAAAAGTTTTGGCGTATTCAAACCAGCGCCAAAGTTTTTTTAATATCAAATGAATCAAAAAGACATCAACTTTTGAAATTTTCTCCAATGCGGAGCTCCATGCACGGTGCCATAATTGCTTCGTTAGACGTTAGCTACAGGCATGATGACCGAGATGCACGACAGGTGAGGATTGGGTAGAGAGGATCTGCAATCATAACTACCTCTGACCTTTTTCTAGCTATTTAAACACCATCTTCTTCTCCAACTACCCACGTTCACCTGGTTTTCTTTCCTTTTTGCTCTTTGCCTTCTTCGAGTTTGAGTACTTTGCTCCATCCTTCATGCAGCAATACTGATCCTATTCACCTTCCGATTCTTCGGCTGCATCTTCACCTTCTCCAATTACCTTAGGTTAGTGTCCTAACCCTGCCTTTAGATTTTCTTGTTTTCTTTTTGGTTTTCTAATATTTAGAGATTTCTTAGGAAGGTTACTACTCTTTCCCTATTCGGCGATTTCCTAGTTAATTTTTCTTAATTTTTGATGATTTTTCTTGATTTCTTTCGATTCAAATATCTTCTGAAGTATCCTGGTCCTTCAATTCTAGGAGTCTGATCCATCCGAGCTCATCAAATCCTAGTCCTAGAAAAACCACCAAACTCATAGAAGCACCTTGTCCAACTTTTATCCCCGAAATCATTTTTTATTCTTTGCGCTCTTAAGACCTTTTCTTGATAAGGATCCAGTACGGGGTACCTCCAAAGTATGAACTGGAGCTTCCTAAACTAAGTGACCAAGGTTGCGCCCCTCCCCTAGATTGCTTCTATTTGTACATCGAAGCTCTTCGTGCCAGATTCTGACTTCCAATTCCTCCCTTTGTTATTGCTCTCTTTCGATTTCTAAATATTTTCTTCGCCTTTATGGTTCCAAATTCATTTAGGTTTATCATAAGATTTCTCTCTCTTTGCATCTCATCCGAAGTCTAGCCCACCATTTTCTTGTTTCGTAACTACTTCACCTTCAAACATCATCCCACTGCTAAAGATTGATGATACATGTCCCCTCAGTTCGGTAAAAAGGAGTTGCTTAATAGTGCCCATTCTTCCATCTATAATTAGAAGGAGAAATTTTTCTATGTTTCTTTCCCTTCTTTAGAATTAGGACTTCCTTCTTAGGGGCACCTGAGAGATTTAGTCCGTCGAGCTCCTGAGTTAGAAAGAGAAAATCTCGATTTGGTTAGCAAACTAAGAAATTACTGAGCTTCTTCATTATCTGAATTACTAGAAGATCAGACTTTATTTAACCTCGGCTTAAGTTTCTTCGATCTAGCAGGTATACACTCACATCTCGTTAATCATTCTTTTTGTCTTTCCTTCTAACTTTAGTTCTTTTATCATTATAGAAATGAATCTAGAGGAATTTAAGTGGCTGTCCGAGGAACTTTGGGCCCACAAACGAAGGGGCAATGCACCCAAAGAACCTTCCAAGTGGGCGAAGGTCAATGATCCAAGCTCGGCCACTCCCACTCAAGCTACTCCTACCTTTGAGGCCATGGTGCCTCCGACGTCCTCTCATCTGTCTGCCGAGGTCCAAGTCCCAGAGCGTCCCATCGAAAAGGGAAAGGGAGTAGAGAAGAAGAGGAAGAAGTCATTGGCCAAGAAAGTTCATCACCAGCACAACTTTGAAGGGTCGAATGGTGACAACGCCGACTGGGGGAGTTAATCGGAAGGTTGTCAAGTCTTTGATTGATGGATGCACCTTGTCCGAAGTCGTGGATAGGATCATCTACTTTGACTTTGAGCAACCCATGTGGGATTCTCTTGGGACCTTTCTTGAGGTAACTATCTTATCCCCCTTTAAATCTATCCATGTTTTTTTCCACTGGCACAACTAACTTTGTCTTTTGCAGATGGGTCATTAATTGATCACCAACATCAAGGCAATCAACCTTCAAAGGGCTAAGGGAGTGAAAGTTCTTGAATAGCACAAGATCGAGATCGATCACCTCCTAAAGGAGAAGTCTACTGAGGTTGGGCGCCTTCAGGAGGCGGTCCGAAGTACTAAACAAACTTCAGTGGTGGCTAAGGAAGAGTTAGCCTTGGAGGTGGAGAGGAGGAAAAAGGCAGAGGCTGAAGTTACTGAAAAGGAGAAGCAGGTTAGCGAGGCCAAGGAACAAGCTATTTTGGACTTCAAGGCCTCCAAAGAGATGGAAGATATAAAAATCGATTTTGCCAAGGTAGCCTTCATCAAAGGATTCGAGCTTTGCCAAAGAAATGTAGCCAAGAAATTCTCCAAGATGGACCTTGGCTTTCTAGTGGGAGAATTCTCTAACGATAAGGCTATACCTTCCACTGTTGCTGCCAATCTCCCATCTGCTGAGCCTCCTGCTGTGACTTCTGATCCTGCTCAAGAACCTGAGACTGTTGAAGCCACACCAAGCTCGTCCGCTACTCCTCAAGGTTGGAGGATTTTGATGATTGTGCTTTTTCTTTTTTCTTTTGCCTTTTCCTATACTCAAAATATTTTGGTTAATAAAAGTAAATTTCTTTCTTTTGTAATACCTCTGTGTCATGGTATTTTTATGTATTTATCACAATCTCCAGTTGAAGCAGGATCTTTGCTTCAGGGTATCCCCTTGAAGGTTCAAATCAAAAATTTAAGAAGTGAAATTTGTCATATCAAGAGAAAGTTAGAAAAGATGGAAGACAAACTTAAAAAATCCAAAAAAAATTATGCTGAAACTGCCATCGAAATTAATTGCCTCCACCAATCTTCTAAGCAATTCTTCAAAGAACACACTGCCAAGAAGAATCATCTGAATAAAGAGCTTGAGGAAACTAGGAAGCATGCGAGCGAGAAGTTCTGGATCTTGACTGCAAAGATCAGCTCCATCGAAGTTGAGCTCAAAACAGCGAAGGAAAAGATTCAACTATTGAAGAAAAGTTTGGCATGGTCCACCAATCGAGAAGAATATGGTTGGGATTGGTTTAAAAGGTTTTCAAAGCTTCAAAATCAATTACACATGGTTGAAGAATCGTACAATAGTTATAGGCTTGGTTGGAGTGACCAGATTGATGAACTTCAATGGGAACTTTAGAAAGCTAACGATGAGATCACTCAACTTCGGTGGTGGCTATCAAATAAAGCTCAAGCTAGTTCGATCAAGGATTCTAAAGAGATTCTTTCCTTGAGAGGCACTTTGGAAGATTTATCTGAAGCGTATGGAAAGGAGAAGGCCGAGCTGCAGCAATTAAAAATTCAAATGGCCTATCAAGTGAGTGCCATAAAAGATGCCAAAGCTAAGTCGACTGTGCTAAAAAAGAGGTTGAAGGAAGCCAAAGAAAACTTCTAGAGGGCCCAAAAATTATTAGGAGAGAGCTTAGCGGCAAGGCAGGAGCTCGAAAAGAAGATTAATGACTCAAAACTCTTCATTGTAATAACTGGAGTTGGCAGTCCAAAGTCCAACTCTGAGTAGGACTTCATCTTTTTTTTCTCTTTTTTATTTTTAAATTTATCTTAAAGACCTTTGTACTGAACTTTGGTTAATGAAATTGCACTTCCTTTATTGCCTTTCTCGTGTGCTGTTTAAACTCGATATTTGTTGTTCTCTTGATTTTTGCGTCATATTCGGTGTTGGTGTTGCTCTTTCTCCCTGTTTGGAAATCAGGAGTCCTTGTACCCTTCATGAGGATCTTTATCCATGTCAAGATGAGGTTCTTCTTCTATTTCTGATATGATTGACTTCTATCTTTGTTAGGATGAGGTCCTTCTTCCATTCTTAACAAGATTGCTGGGGCATAAAAGGACTGTTGAAAGGGTCTCTTTCCATTTTCTCCTATCTTAATTAATCGAATGTCTTCTTTTCCTCATATGGATCTTTATCCATGTCAAGACGAGATCCTTCTCTTATTTCTGATATGGTTGGCTTTTATCCTTATTAGGATAAGGTCCTTCTCCTATTCCTAATAAGATTATCGAAATATAAAAGGACCATTAAGAGGGTTTCTCTTCATTTTTTTCTATCTTAAATAATCGAAGGTCTTCATCCATGTTAGGATGAAGTCCTCCTCCTGTTCCTGACATGATTGATTTTTATCCTTATTAGGATGAGGTCCTCTTATTTCTAATAAGATTACTAAGGCATAAAATGACCGTTGAGAAGGCTTCTTTTCATTTCCTCCTATCTTAAATAATCAGAAGTCTTTAACCATGTCAGGACGAGATCCTCCTATTCCTAACATAGTTGGCTTTTACCCTTATTATGATGAGGTTCTTCTCTTATTCTAACAAGATTGCTGAGGTATAAAAGGGTTGTTAAGAGAACCTCTCCCCATTTCCTCCTATCTTAAATAACCAAAGATCTTCATCCATGTCAGGACGAGGTTCTCTTCTTATTTTTGACATGGTTGACTTTTATCCTTGTTAGAATAAGATCCTCTTCCTATTCTTAATAAGATTATTGAGGCACAATAGGGCCATTAAGAGGGTCTCTCCTCATTTCCTCCTGTCTTAAATAATCGGAGGTCTTCATCCATATCAAAATGAAGTTCTCCTCCTGTTCCTGATATGATTGACTTTTATCCTTGTTAAGACAAAGTTCTCTTCCTATTTCTAACAAGATTATCGGGGCAAAAAGGGACGGTTAAGAGGATCTTTTTCCATTTTCTTCTATCTTAAATAACTAAAGATCTTCATCTATGTCAGGATGAGGTCCTCTTTCAGTTTTTGATATGATTGATTTTTATCCTTATTAGGATGAGGTCCTCCTTTTATTTCTAATAAGATTGCTAGGATACAATAAGATCATTGAGAGGGTCTCTCTCCATTTCCTCTTGATAATTATCATAAATTACTAAATAATAATATTAAATTAAATATTAATTAATATTTATTTAAAAATTAATATTTTTATTAGTATTTTATAGAAAAAAATACATCAATATGAAGAGCTCGATTTTTGAGTTCTAACGGAATAAATTTCACTCAAATTGAAGCTAAAACAAAAAAATACGAAGTCCAGAAGTTAAATAAAAAAAAGAAGAAAAAAATAATTAGATCGACTGATTCAGTCGGCCGATCCAGTGAAAATTCGAAATCGACCGATCTAGGAAAAACCCGGCCCGACCATCGGTTGAACCAAGCCGACCGCCCAGCCCATCAGCAACACAACCCAACAGAGCCCACATGCAAATTAAAGCCTATGGCCCAATTCCATTATTCGGCTGACGTCAAGGTGACGTCATTCCTCATGCAGTCTATGGTGGACCGAATGCCAGCTCAGCAAGCACATCGAATCAGAGCATGCCGCATGGTGGACCTGAATGGCTAAGAGGTTTACACAAAATCCATCATGGTGTATAAGGGCATTTTGGTCTTTCTATCTAGTGCACTGGCTTTTGATTGGTGTGGGTCTTCATCATGCCCGATTCATGGCAGTCTACAACTATAATTTTATGCAATCCAATGGCTCTCGTTAATGCCAGTCAAGATCCAATGGTCAGGACTCATTCTAGGTTCGATCAAGATTTTCCAATCCCTTTTACCGTGATCCAATGGCGAAAATTCACCCAAACAAAGATCCGATAGCCCAGATTCAAAGCAGGCATTGATCAAGTTGATTTCGATGGTATTTGAGTTGGTTTGATCCATCCGATCAAGATCCAACGGCCAGAATTTATCAAGATGATTGAATTTGATCCAGCCTCAAGTTTTGACTTCGAAAATAACTCTAAAAACCCTGTTTCCTCCTCTATTTAAACACCCATAGCCTGAGATGAAGTCTTCTATGCAAAAAAGATAGAGCTTCTTCTCTCTCTTTCTCTCTCTTCTCCTCCTTCTTTCTTCCTTCTTTCTTCTTCCAACCTTCAATCAAAGGAGCTCTGAAGATGCCGAGAGCAAGCAAATTATCAACCATGTATGGCTAAGGAGCTGGATTCTGGGAGAGTAGATGAAATATTCTAACATGTTCTCCTGCTCGATTTTTAATAAAATCTATCTTTTTATGCATGAAATTCTGATTATTTGACATGCCTATTATTGATTAAAGATCTAAATAAATTATATTCATTAGGATAGATTGTGATTGACAAATATAGTCTGTACTTAATTTAATAATTTATTTTATAGAATAATCATTAAAAATCATATTTTAAAGTTTTAAGAATTAAAGTATTGAATCATTTATGATTTCATAGAGATGGATCATTATCAAGAGATATAATTCATGCTCTAAGAAAATAAATTATAATCATAACTTAATTTTTAAAAATAATAATTTTTTTTATTAAAAAGTAATACCACAACTGTGCTAAAGATGGATTCAAAGTTTCAAAATATCTTTTATTAATTTAAAAAATCTAATTAATTAAGTATTTACTTTATTTTTATTTTAATTTGCTAAACTCTCAATTTGCTCTCTTTATTTTATTTATTTAAATTTTAATTTTAAAATTAAATTAAAAATTTTATTTTTAATTAAAATTGAGCATAACTTAGCCTTTAATCCTCGAGAAAATTGACACACAACTTTCCACTACTCTAAATATTAAAATTGAATCTAATTTTTATTTATTGCTTTAACCACAAGCAATCAAATTTTTGGCACTATTGCCAAAAATTATAGCACGATCACTTCAATTAATTAAAAATTAATTAATTAATTTAAAAAAATAATAAAATAAAAAATAAAAAAATTTATTACTCTTTAATTTTACCTAGTTATTACTATCTTTCATAACTGATTTTTGCTCTCTATAGTTTAGATTAATTTATTACTTTTTAAGACTTAATCACTTGAATTTATTTTCTTTTGCAAAACCACACAATCAAAAATTAAAAAAAAATATCTATAAAAAGATAAAACCATAAATCCTTAAAAAATTATCGACATCTCATAATACTTAATTAATTTAGAGTAATCATAAATATTAAATAAAATTAATTTTTAGCTTGATTGGATATCTTGCTTGATTTGCATTGCATATTCATAATATACTCTAAGGGCATAATTCATTAAATAAAATAAGGTGGAGATTTGATTATCCTTTCTTAGCCTACAAACCATCATCCTTCATATTGTATTTATCTAAATCTTAATTTAAAATCAATTAGATGTTAGCCCTTAAGTATATTCGAGCTCATTAGGATAAGAAAATCCTAAAGTTAAATCGAATTTTGGTTGGTTAATTGCTCAGTATCTAAGGCAAGTGGTTCAAAGATTATAGTTTTTAATTGATTCCATTGTCTGACCTGACCAACTCAGTTGGTATCTAAGAAAAGCAATGAGCAGAAAATCTTTCACATCTTACACTTACCTGGTTGAGTCAGTTAGCCAATTTTGAGCTTGGAGTGCTCAAAGATGATCTTAAAATAGTTAGGAGCTGTCTAAATCTAAGTTAACCTTAGGATAGAGAGTCTATGCTTGCTTAACTTGATTGCAATTAATACCAAATTCAAACCTAATTAAAGCACTCTTCTCTCTTTCATCTCTAAATTTAAGACTCCTTAGAACTCATCTTTAGAATCTTTTTCTTTCTTTTCTCTCATCTCTCCAAAATTTTAAAAAAAAATTAAAATAAAAAAAATAAATTATAAAATAGCAACTTGGAAAAGAAAATCTGGTCGATTAGTAAAAATAGATCCAAACCCTATCCTAATCAAAGAAATTGTTGAGTCCACAATGAGGGAGATCGATCAAGAACCTCAAATCCTAATGGACCTTTGCTATCTAGTGGGGTTAGCCCAACCATCCTGTATTCGACTACCCTAGACTACTGCTACCACCTTCAAACTAAAATCTCAAGTCATTAATATGCTCCCTAAATTTACTAGAGTTGAATATGCATATATTTTTATTAAAGAATTCGAGAAAGTATGTGACACCATGAGGATACACCAACTCTCTGAAGATGCTATTAAACTTAGGCTGATTAATTTTTTCCTGAAGAAAAATGCAAAAAAATGGCTATATAGTCTGCCCAACTGCTCGATCACAACATGGAAAGGCTTTGTAAAAGTATTTTTGAGGAAGTTCTTCCTACATCACAAAATAGCTAAGTTAAGAAACAAAATAAATCAATTTTACCAATTAGGAGGAGAGTCTTTCTGAAAGTGGTTAGACCGATTTAAGAACCTCTTGAGTCAATGCCTATATCATGGGATAGAAACTTGGAGGTTGTGTCAAATAATTTATGAAGATCTAGAGCCAAATTCAAGAACCATGCTAGAGTCGATGTACCAAGGCCAATTCATGTATAAAAAAGCTAATAAGGCCTGATAATTTTTAAAAGATTTTGCAGAAAAGAGTCTATAGTAGAAAACAACTAGGAAATCTATGCCAGCAAGAGGTGGTATACACCAGGTCCCAACAACCCTAGCTGTAGAAGCCAAAATAGCTGCTTTACAATGAAGATTAGATGCCTTAGAATTGCAGACACCAGTCAATATAAACCAAGTGTCTGCATCCATATGCAATGGCTGCAATGCACCGACCATGTCATAGAAGAATGTCCCTTCCTAGTGAACCAGACTGATAATGATTATGCACAGGTGAATGCAGCCTATTAAAGACCTACCAATGATCCATATGCATTAACCTACAATCCAGAGTAGAGAAACCATCCAAGCTTTTCTTGGTCACAAAACACTAATTCGGGCAACTCTAATCAACAATCCAATTTTTCTTGACCCCAAGAATCAAATTCAAGTAGACCTACTGTCAATTAATCATATTCAAATCCAATCAACCATTGAACAATTCAACTGATTAAAGGCTTAATTCTTTAGAAAAAACTTAGAAGCCATGATGAAATCATAAAACAATCTTATTAACCAACTTATAAATTCGAATTCCCAAACTATAAATTCAAACTCCCAAATCATTGCCCATCTAGAAATATAGTTAGGTCAGTTAGCCACAACACTTAGTGAAAGAGAAAATGGTAGATTGCCAAGTCAACCTAAAACTAACCCTAGAATCTAAAATAATCAAAAATCTCAGCAAGAAGCCTAGATTAACCAACTAAATACTATTCATACACTAAGATCTAGAAAATAAATAAATAACCAAGTGGGTACATCTGAGGAACCAGAAGAAGAAATAAAAGATCCACCATCTGAACTAATATCCGAATAGGGCCAATTTGAAGAACCTAAAGAAATAAAATCTAATCCACCAGCAAAGCTTGCACCAAAATTAGTTAGACCAATACCTAAGATTGTAGCACCCTTTTGTAATATATTAAAGTCCAACCAAAACTTAGCCTAACTAGATAAAATTTTGGAGGTCTTTAAGCAAGTGAAAGTAAATATTTCTTTATTAGATATGATCCAACAAGTTTCATCATATGCTAAATTTTTTAAGAACTTATGTATCAGAAAAAAAACCACTAATGTACCTAAGAGAGCCTTCCTGGTAGCTAGTGTGAGTTCATACCTATCAAACTATGTGCTAGTGAAATACAAAGATCCAGGATCTCCTATTATTTCTTGCATCGTTGGAAAAATCTTTATTAATAAGGCTTTATTAGACTTAGGGGCGAGAATCAATATACTACCTTATTTAGTTTATAAAAAGCTAGAATTGAGAGAATTAAAATCTATAGGAATGATTTTTATAATTAGCAGATCGATCTTTGAAAATACCAAGAAAAATAGTAAAAGATGTATTAATTAAGGTTGGTAATTTCATATATCCAGTGGATTTTGTAATTTTAGAAACTAAACTTGTGATAAATCCAAATGGCCATATCCTAGTTATACTAGGTAGACCATTTCTAGTCACAGCCAATGTCCAAATCAACTATCGAAATGGCCTAATGAAACTCTCTTTTGGTAATATGACCATAGATCTAAATATTTTTAACCTGTTTGAAACAAATCAAGTAAGTGACCTTAATTTGATATAGGATAATATTTATGAACCCATTTACCTAAATGATGAAAAATCTGATATGGAACTATGAGCGAATCAGAACTATGAAGAATTTGAAGAGGTTAATGATTTAGCTACAATCAATACGAAACTTAGATGGAAGCCTTCAGTTGAACCATTATCTAGACTATTAGTGGAGGAAACATCCAAGATAGGATTAAAAACATTCCCTAAACATCTAAAATAGATATACCTAGGTCCATCGTAATTATTTCAGCAGACCTAGACCCCCTATATAAGAAGAAGAATTATTAGTTGTCCTGAAGGAAAATAAAGAAACATTAGGATGGACCATGGCTGATTTAAAGAGGATTAGTCTCTCAATTGTTCAACATAGAATTCATTTATTAGAGGATCCTAAGCCAAAAAGAGATCCCCAAAGGAGACTTAACCTAGCCATGAAAGAGATTGTAAAAAAAAATAAATAAAACTCCTTGATAATGGATTAATATATCAAATCTCAGATAGTTCATGGATAAGCCCAGTACAAGTGGTACCCAAGAAGTCAGGAGTTACTGTAATTCAGAATGATAAAAATGAATTGATCCCAATAAGAGTTCAAACTGGATGGACGGTTTGCATCGACTATAAAAAATTAAATACAATCATCTGAAAGGACCATTTTTCAATGTCCTTCATAGACCAAATGTTACAAAGACTAGCAGGACATGACTTTTATTGCTTTCTAGATAGATATTTGGGATATAACCAGATTCCTATAGCCTCTGAGAATCAAGAAAAGACTATCTTTACTTATCCATATAGAACCTTTGCCTACAAATGTATACCCTTTGAATTATGTAATGCATCAGCTACTTTTCAAAGATACATGACTAGTATTTTCTCAAACATGGTTGAAAGGTTTTTTGAAATTTTTATGAATGATTTTTTGATCTTTGGATCTACCTTCTTCGAATGTCTACTGTTAGATATATGTGCCCTAGAAGCCAGAATTGGCTGACACTTGTAATACACTTCTAGGGGTAAAATTATAATTTTGACTATAATCAATAAAATGGGTTATTTTCTATCACATATATGTATTTAGTATCTGTGATACATCCTTTGAGTTAATGGTAATGATAATTCATATTTTCAAGAGTTGAAAATTTAAGACATGAATAATCATTATTAACCCATAAAATGCTCCCGATCATAGGATCATCACAAGGATGGTGATTGATTCGAAAGGTTGGTGTACAATCGTTTCTCTTTAGTAGATGAGTCTTGAGTTTACGATATGGAGACACTGAAGTGAAAGTATAGGTACTCATTAGAGAATGAGGGTATTAAGCATGACCACCTCAAATAGTGATTAGAAAGTCTACCTTCTCGTCAATGATTGATTCGATGTTGCAGTAGTGTATCTGGTTTTTTGACCTGAGGTGCATCGGTAGTTTACCTTGAGGATGTTATAGTTTGACTACACCATTACTCGATCTCCTAGCCATTCAAAATTCTGAGATGTATGTTGGCTATAGCATGTTCATTATAGAAACCGGATTACATCAAGATGGAATTTATCTACCTCGGTGGTAGAAGAGCAGTCCTATGATGATCATGAGAATCAAGTCCAGAAGTTCATGACCATGGCAAAGTAAAATAATAGAAAGAGTTTCTATTTAGCTTTTCACATCAGACTTGAATCGAATAATTACATCATATGACAGAAACTAGGGTTTGACGAGTTCACCTTAACCCTAATCTGATCGGAGCTCAAGATAGAAGAACTTAATCATACAGGTAGCTGCATCAAGAGGTTCGCATTTAGCTCTGATGGGTTGCCACCATATACTGCTAGGTGTCACTGATGGATTTTTTGGAGTAATTAGAATGATTTAGATGATCGATCATTCTAGCTGTTTGAATCAGAAGAGTTCTGATCCATCGAAAGAAGTTTCGATGATGTCGATGATAGAGATCATAACATATCCCATTACCATACAGAACTGAACCTAACTGGATCACACAAACAAAGGTTTGAATCTGGTGATCATCAATTAAACTAATCCAGTTCAATTGATCTGAATAAAATTCAATTAGGTTTAAGGAAATCATGCTAGCACTCGATTGAACCTAACATTCTTCTTTTACTATCATAAATAGTTGTCCTGACTGAGCCAAAGGAGTTTGTGCTTGATTAGAGGCCTTCACTTGATCTGACTGGAGCCTATCCAGCTCAAAAAAGATTATCTTATTTTGTAAGACAATATCTGCCATTTTTGGTCATCTGCCATTTCTCGTCCTTTGACTTTGGTCAAAAGTTGATCTTTGACTGGTCAAATATTGACCATTGACATTTTGACTTCTATCCATGTGTCACGCACCTATTGAAGAGCTGGTGGGAGCTTATCCTCCTACCAAAACTTGGCAAGGAGGAGGGTGCACGCCACCCTTGGCGTGTGCCCAAGCTGGAGGTGCCCAGGAGTCCCTGCTGGATAGGAACTCTATCTCCTTTTTGGATTCCAAATAGACTCCTAAGAACCAACTTTGATTGGTCTTAGACGCCATCTAAGGAGGAATCCAAGGGACTCTATTCCCACCAATCAGATTTAGATCTGATTTCACAAAGAGTTGTGATTGGTTGGGAAGAAGAGGAGTTGAATTACACATAGTCTATAAATAAGATCCCGGGCCCAACCCAAAGATGTATTGAATTCTCCACACCCCAAGGCTATTTCCCTCTTCCTCCTCCATGCCAAGTCCATCATCTCCCTCTCCTCTCCATACCCAAAGTAGTTTGGGATCTTAGTTGGTGCAATCCAGACGAGAGAAAAGCGACTGAAAGCTAGAAGGATACGCTGCTGTAAAGGACAACTGCTGATCTTCAAAAGGTATTTTGAAGATCCTCCAAATCAAATTCAGATCTGATCTTTGGAGATGTGATAGAAAAAAAGAGGATCTTTAGATCTAGCTTGAGTGGATACCGATAGAGGCCAGGCACTTGCATGGCTAGATCCAGAACCTTTCGCTGCTTACAGGATCATCAATGGATAATAGGATTATCCTACATCAAGGTAAATTAAATTTGATTTAATTTATCTAAATTTTATTTTAATTATTAAAATAAATAAGAATTAGATCTAAAATATTTTAGATCTAATTTAGATCAAATTTTCTTTTTTAAAAAATATATCTCTTGATCCGATCATATCTGAACGAACTCGGTCCGAGAAATCAAGATTTTTCTTCAACTAGTATCAGAGCCAAGGTTCTAAAGTGTTTAGATCTAATTTTAAATTTATTCTAATTAAAAAATAAGTAATTTCAAATATCACATGAGATGTGATCAAATATGAAATCAAAAAAATTAAAATTAAATAATTTGAATCTAAGATTAGAAAATATGCATGACTAGTTCTAAAATAGAATAGTTCTATGGCTCCTGATACAGTTTGAAGGAAATATCTGATTTCCCGGACCAGGTTCGTTCAGATCTGATCAGATCAAGAGATATATTTTAAAAAAAAAAATTTTGATCTAGATTAGATCTAAGATGTTTTAGATCTGATTATTATTATTTTAAAAATTAAAATAAAATTAGATAAATTAAATCAATAAATTTATCTTGAAGTGGGTAATCCTATTATCCGTTGATGATCCTGTAAGCAGCGGAAGGTTCTGGATCTAGCCATGCAAGTGCCTGACCTCTATCGATATTCACTCAGGCTGGATCTAGAAGATCCTCTTCTTCTCTATCACATCTCCAGAAATTAGATCTGGATCTGATCTGGAGGCAT